>QEPC01006580.1:1970283-2009531 GCA_003113815.1 Sphenodon punctatus | reverse complement strand
GAGAGAGAGAGAGAGAGAGAGAGAGAGAGAGAGAGAGAGAGAGAGACAGACTGGAGGTAAGCAGTGATGCCAGAGGGAGAATGACCATGTCACAACTCTTCTAGACACACTGAGCTCCGTATCATGGCAAGACCATGAAGTGATCCTTGGAGGCCAGTTAAATGCTTTTTTCTTGGACCACAAGGATGTATTCTTTCCTGTAAAGAGGGGGATGGACCCCCAGAACCTTGGGTCAAATGTGGCTCAAGACTAATTTGTATTTGGCTCCTTTCCAGTTCCTGAATCTGACCTCTGGAGTCAATTTCTCCCCCAAGCACTGAAAGACTGAGCTCAGGGTAAGTGAGCAGAGATGAGGGCATGCACACAAAGGGTGAACTCACATGTAACTCTACTAAACTCCAATGTCTGTGGGGCCCCGGAAGCTGTATAATCAG
This sequence comes from Sphenodon punctatus, assembly GCA_003113815.1. Lineage (NCBI taxonomy): Eukaryota > Metazoa > Chordata > Lepidosauria > Sphenodontia > Sphenodontidae > Sphenodon > Sphenodon punctatus. The sequence goes on along the minus strand of QEPC01006580.1, from coordinate 2,009,097 downwards.
CCTCGGATGATCCCTGTATTGCTGTTGTGAGTAAGGCACTCTGATTTCCAGTCCTGTCCCCGCTTTAAACTGACATTTTACGTTTGATGTATTTGTCAGATCTGAGTTTAAAGCGAGGCTGGAACTTTGAGTGTCTCAATCAAACACAACAGAGATCTGGGGATCATCTGTAGCTGATTATACAGCTTCTGGGGCCCCAAGGATATCTGAGTTTAGCAGAGTTATGTGTGAATTCACCCAAGGGTAGGAGACAAATCAATGGCACAGATTCATGATCTGGACCCTCCTCTTGCTGAGTTTGTACTAATTTTCAAAGTGGACTGTCATGGGTTGGAGGTCCGCACCCCCACTTTACCAGGTTTGAGTGACTCAGTTTCCCTCGCGTACAGCCCACTTGAATCAGTTTTTCTCTCTGGCCGATTTAAGCTTGCTTCAGGGACAACTCCTTTTTCACCCAAGGGCCCGATCCTTCCCATTTACAGACTCTCTAATCTCTGGGTTCTCAAGAGCTTGAGAACTCTTGTTGCTCACTTGTGTTCCAATGTTAGACACAGACACTTCTTCATAAAGATAAGAAGTAAGTTTATTGATTACATAAGCAAGATAGTTGATACAGAGTGGTTACTAGAAATCAAAGGTAAATATAACGCATTCCTGACCTATACTGGTTGAGTTCCTAAATAAGCATCTTACCCTACAAAGGTCCATAAGTTCTTCTCAGTCCTTGATGTAAGCAACTGGGTCTTCAGTCTTAGAGTTGCTAGAAAACAAAGTCCTGTCTCTCAGTTCATAGCTTCCAGCCTTGCTGGCTGACAGCTTTTAGGATGCAGCTGCTCCAGATGGCTGAGCGAGAGTGATCTCCTGAAGGCGGCTTAATGGCCTCCTTAAATACCTTTCATGGTTTCTTTGTCTCGAGTTTCCCGCTCATGAGCCTGTGTCTTTCCTCACGTAGCCAACTCAGGCAAACATGACAATCCATTTGCATCTCCATAGGGTTCCGTCGGGCAAGGGTTGTCAATACACAATCTTTTAACTGTCCCTACTTCCTGGAGTTTGGTCCTTGTTACAGTCCTGATTTGGATTTTACAGTTCTCGATTGTAACATTACATACATGTTGCATGTTTTGCTTTACATATTTACTAGGTTTGCAGCTTACATGTAGGCCAGTATCACACGTGTGTGACCCTATGTTCCTCTGTGACATGGCTTTCGTCCGGGTTATGGCACTGAGACTGCGCTTGTGGCCTTGGCTGATGACCTCTCCCGAGAGTTGGACCAGGGTCATTCGACCCTGTTAATCCTATTAGTTTTCTCAGCTGCATTCAATACTGTTGATCATGAGTTGTTGGTGACTCGGTTGTTGGACTGAGCCAGAGTGGGTGGAACTATCCTTAAATGGTGCCGCTCTTTCCTGGCCGGGACAACTCAATGTGTGGTGCTGGGTGATTGTTCATCTTCTTCCTGGGGCCTCACATGTGGAGTCCCTCAAAGTTCCATCTAATCCCCTCTTGTTCAATGTGTATATGCAGTCTTTGGGTGAGGTTGTCAGAGGGTTTGGTGTAAGGTGTCATCAATATGCTGATGACACCAACTGTACCTCTCTTTTTCATCAGACCCAGCAGTCTCGGTGCTCACCCGGTGTTTGTCAGTGGTGGGGGGACTGGATGAGGGTGAGCCTCCTGAAGTTGAATCCCAACAAGATGGAGGTGATGGTTGTGGGAAAAGCCAGGGAAGTGATGACCCCCATCATTGATGGAATCCGTCCTCCCCTGGTATCTCAGGTCCATAGTCCGGGGGTGCTCCTAGACCCGTGGCTCTACCTGGATGTCCAGGTGGCGACTGTGGTAAAGGGCACATTTCGCCAATTAATCTGGTGCAACAGTTTTAGCTATATGTCTCGGACACGGACCTTGCCATGATCATCTATGCTTTTATTACCTTGAGACTAGACTACTGTAATGCATTCTACGTGGGGCTACCCCTGGTGATGGTCTGGAGACTGCAGCTGGTGCAGAACGCAGTGGCTCATCTCCTTAGGGGGATGAGTTGTCACGAGCACATTACTCCAGTGATCCATTCTCTTCACTGGCTGCCAATAGTCTTCTGGACCCAATTCAAGGTGTTGGTTCTGACCTTTAAAGCCCTGAACGGTCTGGGTCCCACTTATCTGCAGGACCGCCTCACCCCCTTGGGTCCTGGATCAGCCTCTGCGGTCAGCTGGAGGCACCCTCCTTGAGGTTCACCAGGTCCCGGGTGTCAACTATGAGGAGGGCGTTCTCAGTGGCCACACACAAACACCACTTTGGAAGTCTGCCTGGCCTTAGACCTCCCCTCTTTCCATAGATAGTGGCTGTTTCGCCAGGCCTTTGATGAGGGTGTTGGGTTGGGTTTTTTTCTGCTTGAGTTATTTTAATGTTTTATATTGTGGGATTTTATGTGTTTTTATGATGATGTTAGATACGTAAGCAGATGGGGGGGCGGCATAAAAATGTGAATAAATAAATATTAACCAAGGTTTACAAAGAAACCATAAAGCTCTTACTTGGATAACAGGCTGTATGAAAGAGATCACTGTTTCTTCCTGTAAAACCTTTTCCGCTTGCCTTTTCTCCTAGTGAAGGAGTTGGATGTGTGATTGACACAGACTCCCTGACTGATGGTATTTGGGATTAGGAAAAATATCGATGCTAACTTTTAGGATTTAATACTGCGGCATTGAGCTCACTGCTTTAAAACCACAGTGGCACACCCAACTGGGAGTTGTCAGCACCACTCTACTACAAACCCCAAACCCTTCCCTGGACCACAGAGACACGATTTGCATTGAGGGCAAAAAGATTGGAAACACATTGCAGTGAAACAAGAAAAATGCTGAGACTCATTCAGAATGTAAGACTAGTTTAGACCAGATCATCTGCTCCCCAGCAGAACTGTAGAAACAAGGCAAGTTTCTATTCCTGGAATCTTTCCACTGGCATGACCAGCCCTTAAAAGATCACCAGGATTATGAGGAAATATATCTATCTGGGACAGTACAGCCATGCAAGGAATTAGACTTTCATACTCTTGTTTATACCATGGCATTCTTGCATGTTGTTGCAAGACTCTAGATTACAATGCACTGGATTCTTATGTTTGCATCACTCAGCTACTTCCAGTCAGAAGTTCAAATGCTGGTTAGGTCACAAATGCAAAGAATTTGATGGCATTATCCTGTACCTTTATTGGATACTGCTGCGTTTGGTCATTTCACCCTAACTAAGCACGTGTTCTGCAGGTCAGGACTGAAGGATATCTATTGCAAGAAATTTGAAGAGCGTGGCTCTTTGGTTCTCAGGGTTTTTTTTTAAATCAAGTCTCAATTCCATATGTAACAATTTCCCCAACATTTTCAGTAGGTTTCTAGGGGGAAATGAAATGATGGCTTTGAAAACAGAAATGGTGGCTAGCTCCATAAGATATTTATTGGTGAGTAGTCTCTTGTGTTCTTAATCATTTTTAAAGCCACCTTCCTGAATCACAAAATACCCTAAATTATTAAAAAGGAAAGAATATCAGAACTTTTTATTTTTACTTTTTCTTTCCTGCTTTCTTTCTTTCTGCATTTCTCTCCATTTGGCTGGTAAAAATAGATGGTACAATCTCTTTCTACTCTGATCTTGCTCCCTGGTTTTCGTGTGCTAGTACTTGTGTTCTTGAGTGGGGCACCTTTTTTAAATGAAAAAGTATCCTTGTTTTTTTGTGATTTTAAGTTGTTTTGTTTTTTAAATATTCATGACAAGCCTTTTTTTTTTTTTAAAATCTAGGGTGGGTTTTCAAAGGCACCCAAGGGAGTTAGGCACCCAGCTCCCATGGGATTCAATGTGGATTGGGCTTTTCATCCCCATAGCTCCCATTTGTATACCTTTCCACTGTTGATTTGTGAAACTATTACTGCAGCATCTAAAAATTGGGGCCAAACATTTTTTGTATGCTGTTCATTTATTCCTAATACTTTAAGGAGGCCTGCCCAAGGTGAATGCTCTTGTACAGTACAGGGGTGGGGAACTTTTTCAGGACAAGAGTTAGGAGTCAGGGGAAGGTGAGGGTCCAGATCATGGATCCATCCCATGGATCCATTCCCTCTCATTGGATGTAAACAGACGGATGCAGGAGCAGCCTGCCCTAGAGCTGCTTCAGGGATATAACCACGTGTCTGCCTGCTTGCAGCCCCTCCTGGGCCCATTTTATAGATCATTCAATGCTCTAGGCTGGCATCTGCAACTCTATGGTAACAGACGACCAAAGGTGGAGCTGCTGTGTGATTCCACTACCCAAACGGACAACAGCTGCGCCTCAAACCGCAGCTGCGGCATGGGTCCACCATGCAAACAGACAACAGTTGCGCCTCGAACCGCAGCTGCAGCGTGGGTCCACCACACAAACAGACAACAGCTGCGCCTCGAACCAGAAGTGTGTCATGGGTCCACCACGTAAACAGACAGTTGCGCCTCAAACCGCAGCTACGGCGTGGATCCACCACACAAATGGACAAGAACCGGAACTGTGGTGTGGGTCTACCACGCAAACAGACAGCTGTGCCTTGAACCGCAGCTGCGGCGTGGCTCCACCACACAAACGGACAACAGCTACGCCTTGAACCGCAGTTGTGACGTGGGTCCACCACACAAATGGACAACAGCTGCACCTTGAACCAGAACTGTGGTGTGGGTCCATCACACAAACAGACAGCTGCGCCTCGAACCGCAGTTGTGGCATGGGTCCACCATGCAAACGGACAACAGCTGCACCTCAAACCGCAGCTGTGGTGTGGGTCCACCATGCAAATGAACAACAGCTGTGCCTCGAACCGGAACTTCCGTGTAAGTCCACCATGCAAACGGACAACAGCTGTGCCTTGAACTGGAACTTTGGCGTGGGTCCACCATGCAAACAGACAACAGCTGCACCTCAAACCAGAACTGCGGCGTGGGTCCACCACGCAAATGGACAACAGCTGTACCTCGAACCGGTGCTCTGGGTTTGGCCGCCCGCTCTGCAAGCAGTGCTACATGATATTCCAGTGCACTGCAAGCGGGGCTGGCCCGGAGCAGGTAGTGTCTGTGCTGCTTCCACATCTGGTGAAGTGCCTTTAGATGGACAGGCCACCTGTGGGTGAAGTGAGCCAGTGCAGCCAGGACCGGGCAGCTTTCCATCCTTTTAGCACTCACTGAGTGCTTGCCCTCATCTCTGCTCCCTTCCCCAAAGATGAATTTTTCAGTGGTCCATGGTAGTACTTGATCCACAGGACCGATCTAGGAACTGGAAAGGGGCCAAATAGAAACCAGATGTGGGCTAGATTTGACCCCATGGACTGTAGTGCTCAACCTCTGTTGTACAGTTCTGCTTTTTCCTTGTGCTATTTGGCTTAGAATTCTCTGAGTTGCTGGAGAAATGTTCTCCCTTAGAAAGGGTGAATTGCGCAGTGTCGCATTGTGTTGGGCTGAGTGTGATATTGAGGTATCTCACTAAATGGGAACTGTGCAACCTTCATGGATGCCTTCCCAATGCACTGCCTGGGGTTATCTGCTCTAGATCTTTAGCCCAAAGTTTAAGCTTGGCTCTGTCGTGTTGACCGTGCTGCATTTATAAATAAAGTGTCTTTGCTCAAGTACCCAAGATTGCAAATCAACCTAATGGCTAAAGTTGTGAACTTGGTTACCTTGACTACCCTTCTTTAGCCTAAGTGGTGGGTGGAGACAAGGAGCAGTTAACCTGGTCAGGTCTGTAGCTAGATTAGAATGGGTTCTGGTGTAGAAAGTGGAAAGGACCCTCATCTCTCTCCTAGTGGCAGAGGAAACAGCTACACCAGGGAGCATTGGGTCTCAGTGCAGCTGCACCCTGTTTCTATAACAACACTCTTGTTGACAGTCCCTATCTGCACATGGTGACTAGGCACAATGGGCTACATTGGCAAAGTCCTGGCACAAACTTGGAGTCAAAACAGAAATGTGGCAGTTATTTGCACTAGAGTAACCCATGTTTGCTGCAAGCTCCAGAAGGATCTGGGAGATTATTCCCTACTTCCCTGCTTGTGCTTTGCAGCTGCATCCACAGCCCTCATGGCAAGGTCACTCAGTGATTCTGATTTCTGAAGGCCTGGTACAGAATGTCATGTCATGCCCCCCTTTTTCTATCCTCCACTATGTTGGATGGTGGAACAATACTGTAGGCAGAGGATATCCTGCCTTGGCACAGGGGATTGGACTAGATGGCCTTGATGTCCCTTCCAGTCCTACAGTTCTATGTTCAAACCTACATCCCAAATGTGTTGATGCCTTGGCCCGTTGCATGTGTGTAAGGCATGAAATCTGGGTGATTCATGTAGCTTGCATCAGGCCCAATTCTGACATGCATAGCAAGCTATATAGAGTTAGAAGTGCACACTCTGCATCAACGACCCAAATTGTAGTGCTTTCTCCCTGCCTGGGGAAAGCGCCCTGATTCTGCAGCTTTTGGTGCTGTCCTTCTCCAAGCAGGCTATCCCACTAGCAAAATTGGGGTTCACTACTCAGGCATGTGGCAGTGGGAAGTGTGTACGTGCATGCATGGCCCCCGAGACTTGCTTTGATATTTCATCTGCAGAGCCCCTCAGGAATAGGGAGTTTGTAGCCCCTGGTTCTGCGACAGGCTATAAAACCCTTGAGATGAGTGACAGGTTCTTGGAAAGGGGACAGAGGGCACAGTGGGAGTGGGACAGTGGGTGGGTGCCTTCCAGCCCCAGGGGTGTCTGATGTTGGATGCTCTGACAGCACAAATGTTGCTGACTGCTGGATTTTTATTTTTGTTCCTGAGGCTGTTGAGGTTTGGAACATAAATAATTATTATCTTTCCAGTGCAACCAGCTCGCGTTCCAGCTCCCCGCCTATCCTTCCAACCAAGGTCAGAGGGAAGGGGGGGCTGTCTTTGGCTGACATGAGCCCGCTGGGGAGGGGTGAGAGGAAGGGGGTCTCAGGGCCTGAGTTCAGAGCAAGGTTAGCCAAATATTGGATAAATTAAGCAAGGGAAACAGACAGCTCCGTTTGCAGTGAACTTTTCACCCAGCTAACCTGTTCCTCACCCAGCTTGGCACAGGTGGAGTACAGCTCAAATAGAGGTCAGACGCTCACTCCCACTGCCTTCCGCCAGCCTGCGCTGGGAGAGAGGAAATCAAAGCAGGATTTGAAGTGCAAGGAGGGTGGGAAGGGCATGTGAGCTGCAGTTTAGGATGTAGGTAACATTATGGTCTTGAAACGTCTCAACAAACGTACCAAGGTTAGCTATGCTGTTTTCAGATGGGCTACTTCTCAAAGAAGCAAATCCGATCCTAAACCTTTGGTGGTGCATTCTCATAAGACAAAAATAAAAACTCTGCAAAAACTTGTTTCACTCAGAGGTTGTTGGGTTTTATTTAAATGTGCAAACAGATTTGGCCCGAAATCATGCCCCATGTAAAAATCCCACGGGTGGGGTTTAGACACGACATTTCACGTGTTATAGCCAGTCACGCATTCTTTAAAACTACAAACTAAATACCTTGATATCAAGGTATTTAGTTTGCAGTTTTAAAAGAATGTGCAACCAGCTATAACGCACATGTCGCATCTAAACCCCGCCCGTGGGATTTTTATTACACACTATGTGATTTCAAACCACATGTGCTCCGCGCACATCTAAAAGTGGCCTAGGTTTCAGGATGCCTTGAATGTAACACCAATTTGCCCACAATTATTAGTGTGCAAACCCAGGTTTAATAATTAAATTAATTCCTCTTTGTGCCTTTCTTGTAAAAGACACTTCCTGATTTCAGTCTGGAAGAACCCCGTTTGGGAACAGGCTGTGCGGCAGTTCATTGTCAATTGCTTATTGGCTGTATTGTTCCCAGAAATCCCATTGGTGGTTTCGTATCCGCTCTCTTGTTTCTGGAAGTCTCCCTGTTAAATGTTCAGTGCCCTTACTGGTAACGTCTTTTGGCATCCTGCTAGCTACAAGCCAGTGCAGGTCCAGCAGAACAGAACTTGGTGAGACGTACTGAGGGAATGGCAATAAGACACAATAGCTATTACCCGAAGAAAATTGAAAATGCAGGAGAAAGGACTCATGTAAATGTGCTCTTTGTGTCTCCCAGTTGGCTCTGGGAGAAACATCAGGCTGGGAAGAGCAGAGGACAATAATCAGACATGGGCTATCAGCATTCATTCTCAGAGGACGCCAGGCTTTGATAGAAATCCAGCAAATTCTGAATGTATTTTCCCTCTCTGCTGACCTTTCCTCGTGTTTGTAGCACAGTAAATACAAATAATTGCTGGCAGATGTTAAACTTAGTGACCCATTTTAACTTAATTTTCTTATTTTTATTCTTTTTAAATAACACCAGATCCTGATTTTGATCTCCTTTACATCTCAGTCAGTTCATAGGAACTGTTGGAGGTAGTGGTGTTGACGCCAAACCCATGTGACTGGGAACAGAATTTGAACTGTTTGAACACTCCCAAAGCTTTTCACACTTCCTCCGTGCAACACTTTATTCTGTGCAAACAATCCACTTCATAAAAACATTTCCTTAACTCGGTTGCTGCATTGTGATGAGCACTGCTAAGAACATCAAATAGATACTAGGTAGGGTTTACCTTGTGATACTTTCGGAGAAGGGCTTTTGAGCAGTTATTCTAACATGTACGGTTGGGTGTTGCAAAAAGCAACAGTCATAAACTGCTACTGGGGCTCTTTACGCTGTGTTTTCTATTGCCTTTTGAACTCTTGTCTCTTGGTGACAGACTTGCTTAACTCTTCAGAACTATTTCAGGGAGTGTTGGACAGATAGTATAGGATAGCAACTAGAGTGGTCACTGCCGATGTGCTGCCGATTTCTCTGCCAAATGACTGAAGATCAGGCTGCTTAAAACAGCCAATCTAGGTGCTTATGAGACTTAAAAATTGATACATGTGTGTGGTGTAAGAGCCTTCCGCACCTTATTACAAAGTGTGTAAGACATTGGGGGGGAGGTGAGTGTGGCTCTGAATATTTAAAAACTCTCTTCTCTTTTCAGAGTCAACAGGCTGCAGATTATTTTTGTGTAAAGGGTTCCAAGCTGTGCAGCTACCGACAAGGAATGGTCTTGCTCTTCATATTACCTCATTTTATAAACTGTATCCCAGGATAACAGCACAGCTATTCCGTATGGTGACTTTAAATAGAACAGGATGCAATGCAGGCCAGGAGTAAGTGTGGGTTGTAACCTCTCTTGCTCGACCTATTTAGGGAGGAGGAGCCGTGTGCACCACGTCGGCCTAGTGGAATTGCGCAGGCTCACACAGATATGAAAACTGCTGGTGTAGCTGAACTCTAAGACACTCTGGAAAAGCAGGCACTGGGGATTTATGTCTCCTTTTGTGCATGGATTAAAGCTGGCACTGCATCCCCTACTTCTTTAGCTGCAGGACAGTTGGGGAGAAGAAAGGGCCATGGCGACCTTTGGGGCATTATTTATTATTTCTTTTGCAGCCCTTTGGAAAAATGAACTTTAGAAGCTTCTGCGCCGATGGCAAGAGCAAGCACTGAGAAAACCCGGGACTCAGCAAATCCATTGTGTTGTGCTGACAGAAAGATACTGTTACAACACACTTTAGCTGCCAACTTGCTGCAGTCACTCAATCCATCATGGTGGGCTGTGGGATCACAAGCCAGAGAAGCTCAGCCTGGCGTGTTATTTTAGTCTTACATGGACTGTGAGATAAACGGGGCATGAACCAGCCCCCTGGCAGGGGGTCGACCCCTAGCGCCCTCATTAAAGTGCCAATCAAAAAGAGTAATGGAACAGAGCAACGGGGAAGCTGCTTTCTCCAGCCTGTTGCTGCTCCCAGCCTGAGCAGTTCTCGCAAGCCGAGAGAAGCGCCTCTTCTCTGAGGCTGAGCCAGGCCCCAAAGAAACCTGCTTTGCCCTCCCCTATGTTGAGTCTTCTCTTCCTTCTGTGTGTCACTCTGCTTGCTGATGACTGGCGTGGTATGTGGAAATGTCTGGGGCAAGGAGAAAGCCTGCTTAAAGGAGCTCAAACGGAAGTTCTTTGCATGCTTTGACTGCTGACCAGGGTATAGCTAGGTTGGAATGGCACCCTCCCAGTGGCAGGGGGTGCAGTTGCATGCGGAAGCATGCCCCCCCCCCCAAGTGCATCGGAACCGTCTGACCCTATTAAAGTTACACCCTCGCAGCTAACTCAACATTTTTGCTGAGAACAAGGTTGTAAAAAATGCAGCGTCTCCCCAATGCCGCTGTCCCTTTGCTTCATGTCCATAGCATGGGCTCTAGGCACCAAGCAAGTTTTCCAAAACATGAAAGCTGGTCTGTATAGGCTACCTTCAACGTCCACTGTAGCCAGCAGCAAGTAGTGATGCCTAAACGAGAGCAATGCCCCCCGAGAACAGAAGGCATGTCCGAGGACCCGACAAGCTCTCTGTGTTTGTATTTCTCTTTGGTAACAGCAGCAGTAGCCAAGGAGGTGTTCCCTTATGATCCCTGAGGCCAGCTGGGGACACCCGCTTGCAAGTTCAGCCCAGTTTACAGGGCAATGCAATGCTGAGATGCATTCTCAGTGGATCCTCCAAAAGTATGGAATTCCCTTCCTTTGGAGGCTTATCAGACCCAAGCCTGACCATTTTCCAGTGGTGATAACAGACCTTTTTACTAGCCAGGTGTTGGGGGTGTGGGGGAGGGAGAGAAGAGAGATTTTTATGCCCTGAGCCGTTGGGATAGGGTGGTTTATAAATAAATAGGACCAGACATCAGAAGGGCTCAATCGTAGGCTATTCCTGAAACTTCTGGTTGTGGTGTCTCAACTGATTTCTGGAAACTCCTGAAAATTTGTGCCTTTACCTCTCACCCTCAACCCCAAATTATGGAGAAACGTTTTAAATGATCACCTTCCTGTCCTTCCCTACGTCAACTTTCAACAAATGAATGACATACAACCCTCAGTAAATTATCTGTTGGAGACCCTGATTCTCCATTCCTTCACTGTGTGATCTTAAGGTATTCAATAAGATGAGAATTTAAGTATCCACTAATTTGGTCAGCTCCCTTTTTCAAAAGTCCAACTAGAGACCCCCGCATTGGACACCAAGCACCGTCCACTCCCAGTTACTTCAGTTGTGGGGGTTTGGTGCTCCTGAACCAGGAACCAAGGTATTTGGGCATCCATAATTAGTGGAAACCTCTAAACGGTTTGCTCTGAACACTCTTTTGGGATTTCAGTTTTCTCAAAATAGCAGGCTAATGAGCTTCAGGCCCTCTAAGATAAATGTAAATACTAGGTATTAGTGGTTTGGTAGTTTAAAAGTGGTTGGGGTGTGTATGTTGCAGTGCATAGAGATATCTTAAATCTCCCCCGTATTCCCTTGCAGAGGTTGATATTTTGTTTCCTGGTGTTAGTGGCTAAGTTGTTTCCAGGGCAAGGGTAATGATGGCAAAACTGGAGGCACTTGAGCCTCTGCCCGTAGAGACCCACAGCCACACTAGCGTTTGACCCTTCCACTGTATGGCAGGGCGGAGTGGTTGTACCGAGGGCAGCTGCCTCTGTTGCTATTTTTGACTCTGCATGAAAGAAAGGGTGGGAACTCTTTATATGGATAAGTGTGTTAGAGACGCCACTAATAAGACTAAGGCTGCAGCTAGTGTGTTCTGAAGCCATTTCCTTCTGATCTGTTTCTCCAACGTCTCCTGGTTTCAAACAATAAGGCCACTTTCTCACATTACCGAGGGGGGGAGTGACAAGGGGGAATTCCATGACGGCAAACACGGCTCTATTCTCATGGGAATTAGCGTGTGTAGGAATGCGCTATTTCCAGGGCTGAAACATCGCTTCTCTGGGCATGGTACAAACTTGTAACATACCACCACCCACTGCTTCTGATCAGGTCTGGCCCCCTTGGACTTCCGGGCCCTGGTAGAGTGTACCCTACCCCGCATCCCCCCATGCCTGGGCCCTGGCTATTCCGCTTTTCTCTCACGAGAACACTCACACATGACCAGGTCCCCCAATGTAGCTCTTACAATCACAGGTGTTTTTGCAGGCGCAAAGTGGAATGGTGCATTCCTACATGTGCTAATTCCTGTGAGAATATAGCCACGACTGCCCTCACGGACGTTTCCCCCACTCCTGGGTAATGGAAAAAGCAGCCTTAGTCTGCAGTCCTCAAACTACAAACTCCAGACTAGTCCCAATAATTGTAGTGGCACTGCTCTGGAGGCAGCGGTTTGGTTGAGCGTTGTCGACTCAGTAGTTCTTTAACAGGAATCTGGTTGAATTCCTACTCATGAGCTTGATCCCACAAAGTGCTGAACAATCTGATTTCACCTCTGTGCACCTTTTGGGGCTGGACCCAGAATGTCCAATGATGTCACGCTTTTCTTCCTGTTTGCTTGCCTTCTCCTCTGGTCCCATAACACTTGCTTTCCTGTGTTCAAATGAATCTCTTAGCAGCTCTGCCTATGTCAGACCTGGGAAAGAAAATGAAATTCAGAAATGTTTCAATAAGGTTCCACGGTGGCTCGCCCTTTCACTTTTTTTGTCAGGAGCACAATTCTGCATTTGGTTAATTTGAAACAAATCAAGAACCAGGCCAGGATAGTAAAGCAAGACAGACAGAGGCATTTGTTCTGGGCATAGTGGGGATATAGAGACTAAGAGCTGATTCTGACAAACAGATACTTCGATGTAGTTGTGCCTTAGTAACGTCACTTTTACTTCTGAATCATTCATACTTCAAGAGCACTATGTTGAGGTTATTCAAGAGTAGTAGGAAAAGTCTGTTTTCCGGAAAAATGAGTACATACTCCTCTTTGCTTTTTACTTCAGAGTAATTGTAATGTGGGTTCTTTCAGTGTTTGGGTGGCTGTGTTGTGCCATGACCATTAGGGGGAGATTGCAGAGAAACTACATTGATTTGGAGTTGCAGTGAAAATGGTACCATGGTGAAGCAGTTACATCGATTTGTTCAATCACAATAATTCCTTTGGATGAACACTTTTCATCGGAATGTGCCCTAAAGTTCAGATCTTTGGAGACCTATCCCATTGAGGTGACCAGTGCTTGTGCCTTGAGGTTCATGGCCATTGAAAATAAGGTCACTTAAAGTTTGTAAAAGTAAATACAGAAGGAGTTCCTGTTGGTCAAAGGGAAGATGGAGAACACAAGAGGCTGCCACAAATATGGTGCACTCCTCTGTGTGTATTCACATGAAGTAGATTGTAGGACCTATGGAGAAAAATGAAGATGAATGGTTCAGCAGCAGGTGAAGTGTTGAGTCCTTTGATGGAACAGGTCTTGCATGAAGGAGTTTGCACAATTGAGGTGCATCAAAGATTGTAAAAGTAGATCAGTATTGGCCAAGGGAAGGAAAAATTGAGCATTCTGTGTGCAAATCATGCAACCTGGTGGACAAATTGCTATTTTACACATTGTTTGATTTCTATTTGACACATTGCCTGTGATGCTAAAGGAGACCGCAAATGAAGTAATCATCAAACCAAGAACTGCTTCCGAGGAGTTGTGCAAGAGCAGAAAGGGCCTGGAGGAGAGGAGGAACAAGCAACTTGTTAATAATAATAAAAAGAAATAGGAGCTGATCTTGCTAGTTACTGTCTAGCAAATTGAAATTCTCTCTCTAGGAAAAGAATGGTGCAAACAGCGAGAGGATTACTAACTAGCGAGACCATAGTGGAACCATTTAGGCATATATCTTGATTGTTCTCTGGATTGATGCCTTAAGGGAAAGCCATAGATAGGTCTAAGAATTTTCTTGATAATCACATCAAATCTTGAATCTATTGCAAGTTGGCTTTGGACAGGAAAGCTGAAAAGAGGACAGAAGGACAATAAAGATAAAGAATTTTAGTTCTGCCTATTGCAAATAGACAGCTGTGAAATTTGGGCAGCAGTTCAAATTTGGATATCCCAAATATCTGAATACTTTGATTATGGGCCAGAGTGACTCAAACCTCCTTTTTTCTTTCTAATGCAGTGGTTCCCAAGTGGAGTCACACTCGGGCCAGTTAAGCTAAATTTGTAGATCCAAGGCATTCCCGTAGCTGGATTATTTTGAAATCAATTTTTGGAGACCATACTGATACTTTAACCTATGTTGTTTGTAATTATCATACCATACCAGTACCATACTGGTGTTAACCTATGTTATTTGTACATCCTATTTTAATGTCCATTAAGAGAGGAAAATTCTGGTATCTTTTTGGGTTTCCCTGACCTTGGACTCCCAGTACAAATACAATTGTACACTACCTTTCCCCATCTTAGTCAGGAGCGGCCACATCATCTGTGGATGGGATCCGGATCCTGATTAATCTCTGATATCTCTGCCTGGATGTCCCGACGTCAACTCAAGCTCAACATGGTCAAAACTGAACTCCTCATTTTTCCTCCCTCCTCTTCCTCTCCCTCTAACCTGCCCATCTGCATCGATGAAGTCACCATCCATCCTGTTCTCCAAGCTCATAGCTTGGGTTTCATCTTCGACACGCACCTCTCTTTTAAACCTTACATTGACTCTGTTGCCAAATCCTGCCGATTTGTCCTCCATAACATTGCTCGGATCTGCCCCTTTCTCTTAACCTCCTCGGTCAAAACCCTTGTTCATGCCATGGTTATCTCTCACCTCGATTACTGCAACATCCTCCTCGCTGGCCTCTCTCGCTCTCACCTGTCCCCCCTTATCACAATCCAAAACTCTGCTGCCAAGGTCATTCACTCTGCCCGTCGCTTCGACCATGTGCAGCCTCTCCTCTTCTCTCTTCACTGGCTCCCCCTTCCTGAACGTATCCTGTTTAAACTCCTGGTATTCACGTTCAAAACACTCCACAACCAAGCTCCCCCTTACCTCTCGGACCTAATCTCCCTACGCACTCCTGCACGCGCTCTCCGCTCTTCCTCTGTCCCCTCCCTCACTCTCCCTCGTTTCTCCTGCTCACCTAACCGCCTTCGACCCTTCTCCCTCGCTACCCCCCATGCCTGGAACTCCCTCCCTGCCCACATCCGCCTTGCCCCCTCCCTCCGCTCCTTCAAATCCCTCCTCAAGACCCACTTTTTCCTCGCCGCCTTTCCCAATGCCTGCTAGTCGTTCCCCGTATACTTACTGTGTGCCCTCCTCTGCAGACTGCTGCTACCAACCTGATTGTAACCAAGCCAAGCACACGCACCTGAGACTTCGCATCCACCTGAATGTATGTTTGTCTTCTCCCCTGTCTCTCTCACTGTCCCCTCTCCCTGTCTCCCCCTCCTTGTCTTTTAGATTGTAAGCCACAGGCAGGGACCGCGTCTATTTCTATGTTCTGTACAGCGTCAGGTCACACGTCTGGTGCTATATAAATGCTTATAATAATAATAATAATAATAATAATAAATAATATACTTTTGCACGTCTTTGTTGTTAGCTGGGGTCATGGAGGCAGAGTTTGGCCATTGTTCCAAATAAAACTACATAAAGAAAACTCAGCTGAAACCTTTCTCCACCTCATTCATAGGGTTGTACATAATCTCCTAGATCATTTAGTCCAACCCCCTTCTTCAAGGCAGGTTCCAGCAGCTTCATCTTTGGGAAGACCGTTGTCTCTTCTTAGAATGCCTTCAGGTTCAGGCCACCGATTCAGTCATGAATGAAGCTTTTCCCAATTCAGCAAACACAATAACTGAAAGACCAGTTGCATTCAGACCAATCTTTTCCCCACCCTTGATCAAAAAGAGCCAGTCAAATAAAATATTTTTCTCGTCCCATATTGTCTTAGAAAAGCAAAAGGAATTGATGATGTAATTTTGGAAAAGAACTACAGGCCAGTGCATGTCCCTCATTGCCCATCTGACTTCTGTCTACTGAGGGGGGAGAGCGTTAAAGCAGACAGATGTCCAGCAAATATAATGACACTTGATCCTGGAGAAAAAAGAGGAACTTCCTTCTTCTAAGCACAGCTGCCGACACACACTATGTCCTGGGTCGCCCTGGCTGCTTTAACAATGTCCTTGCTCAGTGCTGTCATTACAATGACTGCTCATTTGTGTAGTTAAGAGAAACTTGCCGGAAGTGGGGAGGCACAGTGCTTAGACTGTGGGACAGAGATGGGGATCAAAGTCTCTGTTATCAGTGCTACTCCTGAATTTGTGTGTCTGACTAGGGCTGAGTCACAATAGCTTTGGTCTCTGTGGTGCTCATATTTTTGGCTGTGTGAGTACATTTTAAGTTTTAAATATATTTCTGTCACCTTGGACAGCAGCTAAGACATGCAAAGTGTATCAAATATCCATTGGGTCATGACCCCACTTCAGGTCCCGACCCAGAGTTTGGGAACCTCTGCCCTGTCTCTTCAGTTTACCGTGCTGAAAATGGTCTGTAATTGTGAGCGTTGCTGCAGGAGTTTTGTAATGCTTAATAAATACGGTAGAGCAGGGTAGAGGGGACATGTCCTTCCCTTTTTAATTGTGACCCCTTATTAGCCCCCATAGTGATGAAGTGAGAGATTCTGCTCCCCCACATCTTTATGAAAGTGGGAGGGTAGGTGGTTAGGGTGCAGATGGAGTTCAACTCACACCAAAAAGCAGGCAGATTGCGGCACAGATTGTTTTTGAAGGACTATGCTGGGGCAGTGGTGAAGAAAGTTTTCTTCACTGCTGCCATAGTTTATGCAAACTGCCATCCAGTGGAGCTTTTCCGGGGTGGTGAATAGCTTATTAAATCCTAGCTGTCTCCACGTGGAGCTAGAGTCATTAGCTGCCCATGGTGGTACGTTTGCCACCTACTTTGCAGGTAAAGTTGCTCATATTTGGCACTACTTGGGAACTGCCAGTTTGAGTGCAGAGTCAGATTTCGGGGTTGGGGAGGCTCGGTCTTATCCGGTTTACTGGGATCAGCTTCAGTTAGTCTCTCCCACTGATGCAGAGGCTGTGCTTGGAGCTGTGCAAGTGACCAGTTATCCACTAGATCTGTGCCCCTCCTGGCTGGTGAACATTGGGGCCATTGCTGGCTTGTGTTGTCAATGCCTCCCTTTGGAAGGGCAGGGTTCCTAGCGGCCTCAAAACTGCGCTTATCCAACCGCTACTCAAGAAAACATTTCTTGATGTTCACTCCCCATCCAGCTATCACTCCATCTCTAATCTTCCCTTTCTAAGGAAGGTTATTTAATGGGTAGCTGCCTTGCAGCTTCAGGCACATCTCGATCCTGTTTGATTTCTGGATCCATGTGAGTCAGGATTCCATCCTGGACATGGCACTGAAACTGCACTTTTGTGGCCTTGGGCTGACACTCTCCTCTTGGAAATCAACATGGGTAATCTGTTGTTTCTGTTAGATTCCTGTTGATTCTGTTAGATCTTTTGGTGGCCTTGAGTACAGTTGATAATGGGATGTTGTTGACACGGCTGCGGGGCCTGGCAGGGGTGCGCGGGACCACTTTTGAGTGGTTCAGCTCATTCCTGACTAGACTAACCCAGAGGGTGGTGATGGCTCATTGTCCCCTCAGGAGCTCCCTTGTGTGGTTCCAGAAGGTTCCATCTTGTTCCCATTCTTGTTCAGTGAGTATTTGAGGCCCCTGGACAAGATTGTTCAGAGAGTGAAGTGCCTTCAGTACACTGGTGACACCCAACTCACTATTTCTTTTTCATCTGACATTGGTCCTGCAGTTTCCATGCTTACCCAGTGGCTGTCTGCTGTTGGGGATGGGATGTAGGTGAGCTGATTGAAGCTGAATCCGGACAAAACCGAGGTGGCGATGATGGTTGGCTGGTCTTGTGACTGGGGGGGTGGGCTATAGGAATCCCTGTTATTGATGGGATTTGGCCTCCTTTGGTCCACTCAAGTTCACAGCCTTGGGGTGCTATTGGTTTCATTGCTATGCCTGGATTGCCAGATTGCGGCTGTGCCCAGGAGTGCTTTTCACCAACTTCATCTAGTGAGAAGGCTTCAACCTTTTTTTAAAAAATAAAAAAATAAAAACTGGTTTTGGCCATCGTCATTCATGCCTTTGTAACCTCGAGGCTAGATTGCTGCAATGCGCTCTACATGGGGCTGCCCTTGATGATTGTTTGGATGCTGCCTCTGGTGCAGAACCTGGCGGGCCCACCTTCTGTTGGGGGCAGGTCATTGGGAGCACATTACACCAGTGCTCCAGAGTCTGCACTAGCTTCCAATAGCTTTCCGGGCAGGATTCAAGGTGCTGGTTTTGAACTATAAAGCCCTAAATGGCTTGGGTCTCAGGTGTTTGAAAGACCGCCTCTTCCCTTATGTTCCATTGCAGCCTCTGAAGTCAGTCGGGACTCAGGAGCGCCCTCTTGTGGGTACCATCTGCCTGTGAAAAGTTTACAACAAGGGCATGCAGAGAGGCATCCTCAGTGGCTGCTGCACAATTATGGAACTCCCTCCCCTTGGATATCCACCTAAGCCTGAGCCTGCTCATCTTCCGGAAGAGATGTAAGACCTTTTTGTTTGGACAGGTGTTTGGCAGGCAGGGATAGGGTTGGGTGGAGGGGTTATGGAAAAGGTTGGTGGGTGGTCCGTTAGGGGATTTTTTAGCTGTTTTATATGTTTTTATATTTGTAAGCCACCCTGAGCCTATTTGGGAAGGGTGGGGTAAAAACTGGAATAAATATAAATAAATGTACATGGCGGGTTCTGGTGGGGTTGCCCTCCTCTCCCTTCTCCCTCCCCTTTGGATTGTGGTTACTGCTAGTGTTATATAAATGGCAAGAAAGGCTTTGACTACAGCTGTGCTAGCAACACAATGATCCATCTGTAGGGTCTGCTCCAATCATCTGCAGTCATTCTGACTGTACAGAGGTCCCCCTCCATAGGCTCCAACATGCACATGTAAAGTATGTATTTGATTGGCGTTTTTTCAAACTGAAGGGAACTGCATATTTTGAGGTGGGTACCTAGAGAAGTTCACTGGAGTTGGGAAACAAGGCATGTCTCTTTTAATAAGCACTTTGTTGCTTTTTTGAATCCTTCCCCCTGTCCCAAATAAAGAGTACCTGGTTAACCCTTCCAGGCTACCACTGTTGAGTTGCCTTGCTTTGTGACATGAGCAAATGGAATATTGGTCTCCCCTCTCAGTGGGTGAAAATAGACCTAACACTAACTCCACTTTAACACCGTCCGCGTTAACATTTGTTTATGCGTGTTGCAGGGTTACATAGGGCACCAATACAGCCCTGCAACATGCATAAGAAATGTTAAAGTGGATGGTGTTAAAGTGGAGTTACCTTATGTCTGTTTTCATCCATTGACTCTTGGGTGAAAATCTTGTATCCACCCTTAGTTTGCCTCCATTGGCAAACTGAGCAGTAATACCCTAGATTAGTGACCCTTCAGGGTCACGGCAAATGTTTGCTGTTGAGCTGGAGAGGCTTGGACTGTAGCTACCTGCTCTATTTGTTAAAAGGATAAGTTAAAAAAATACGACACTGTAGTGTGAGATTCCTCACCTTTATAAGTGTTGAGTGATTAACAATTAGGAGTTACTTGCTTTGTCTGGTTTTGGTTTTTTAAAACATTCTTCTTTACACTGTAGGTTGCGGGTAGCTAGGGCTAGAAGGACTGAGTGACCTGAAACAGTGACTGAGAAAACAGCCGAAGAAGAAAAGCAAAAGAAGGGAAGGGGTAAGAAAATGGAAAGGAACACAGAAGTAGTTGTGCATAAAAACAATTTAAAAAAACAGAGGGAGACAGAAGTAAAAGCTGAAGAGAGGGACCATCCCAGCATCACTAGACAAGTGTTTTGCAAAAGTCTCCACAACAGACTGTGCCCAGATTCTGAAGGGCTGCTCTATTAGAATAGTTTCTCAGGCACTAGAGATGACAGAATCACCCAAGTTGACCAAGAATTTGCTTCTTTGCACAGGCACATGAACCTCTCCGCTCACTTTCATACTACAGGATTGCATTCTTGATCAACAATGAGTTTGAATAACTTTTGCATATTATAGGTTATAATGAAACCCTGCTGGACACACTAGCAAGTACACCCCTTTTTGAACAAGCAGCAAGGCTAGTCACTGTGGGTGTTTTCAGACGTGACAAGATCACAGTGAACCACGCTGAATACCTACATGTGGTCACTGTGCCCTGCACGTCTGTTCGGCAGCTGCCAGATGTTCGCCACGCTGAATACCCACATGGGGTCAATTTCAACCACGCTTCCCCGGCTACCGGCGCGAAAATCGGCTGAAGCGTGGTGAAAGTGATTCCGGGCGGGCATAAAAAAAAAGTAACGTCTGGTCGGCTATCACGGCCCGGAATCCCCAACGGGATTCCGGGCCGTGGTGAACGTGGCCAGATGCTGCGGCGGCATTGGCCTCACCGCCCACCCGTCTCCCCGGAGGGTGGGCGGCGAGGCAGCGTTGAGGGGGCGGGGCCATGCAGCCACATGTTGCGCCGCGCGGCCCCCTCCCTGATTCCCCACCGGGATCCCCGGCACGTCTGTTTGCCGTGCCTGGGTGATCCCAGCGGGGAATCTCTGGGTTGTTTTGGGGACAGGGCGAAGCCGCCCCGTCACATCTGAAAACACCCTGTGATTCAAAGAGGTGTCCCTCATGCCCAGGCACGGACTCTAAACAACTGCCTCTTAAACATGGCGTTCACAAGCTTTGTGACCTCAATTTTGAGACTTAAATCCTGTGACCCCAGACAGCAACTAAGTAATGCAAAGTAAATTCAATATCCAAAGGGATTGTAACCTCTAGTTTTGGGAACCTCTGTCCCAGACATTGTGGCACTAAAGACAAAGTACTACAGTGATATCTTTGTAGTTGGTCAGTGACCAACTCCAGTTGGTGGAGGTATGTCAGCTTTTGGACCAAAAGCTTGGAAATCTCCACCAACTGGAGTTGGTCCAATAAAAGATATCACTGTACTTACTTTGTCTCTAGTGCCTATATTTGGAACCATCATGGCAACCTTACTTTCTGTACACTAGACATTGCGCACACTCTGGCCACTTTCAGACCCCCCCTCCCCCCCAACGCATATTTTGGCTGTGGGAGGGAATGCACAGTCAGGATATGCGTGGGGATCGGCCGGACTGAACGCACGCCCCCCCCCTTCGCATGGCTTTGCCATCAGACATGCACAGGGATGCAGAGCTGGATTTCCTACTCTGTATCGCTACGTGTCTGCCCGCAAAGCCGCGCAGGGGGGCTTTCAGACTGACCGAACCCCGCGCATATCCTGGCTGCGCATTCCCTCCCGCAGCCAGAATACGGGCAGGGGAAGGTCTAAAAGCAGCCTCTGCTTAGGGGCTGATGGATTATTGCATAGCATTGCCTTTCCTAGTCTCTCTCCTTTTGAAAAATATTGCTCCCACCCCCCGCTGTTTCTTTTGTTCCTCACTTCTTCTGCTCATTCTTTCTCTTCTTTAATTTTATTTTCTGTACTTCACCTCCTTTCTTTCACCTACAATTATTGGGGGGAGTTTCTGCAATAGGACTTCCAGGTTCTTGACTCCCCCTAACTATACAAATATAAAACTTTAACCAGCTGCCTGCAGTGGCCACACTGTGCCGGGGTCATTTCCCCTCTCCTTTCAGCTTGTAGAAACAATAGTGCTATAGCTCCTATGCACAAGCCTTGTCCTTTGGGTGACCCAGCCATTTAATCAAAGTATAAACGCACATGAAAGCTGTTTACTTCTCTCATGGCCTTTTAGTGCTTTTGAGTCAGCCCAGAATAAGCAGGAGGTGCAAGGTTATTCTTATCCTCTGTGAGAGAGAACTATTTGCACTAGGCATGTGGCTTGGGCATCAGCATGTTATTTCCAAAAGGGCCCTTGTAACAACTAGAATTGAATCACATTAGGAGACGACATAACTGTACAACAGGCCTTTACTAGAACACGTATAAAGGAATAGGCATCTCTTATGTAAGCACATATAGTTCCAAGGCCATTTTTACTTCTCTGCTAAGGAATGTGTTGTCATCTCTCTGAGGGAAAACCTTTGAACAGTGCTGTTCTGTCTATGACAAATATTAATTCACTTTCTTGGCAACCATGCATTCAGATGACTGCTGCTGCTATGCTTCATAGCTACCTTCAAGTTGTGCACAGCACTGGTTGTGGTCCGAGGAAGAACCTCTACTCCCCCTGATGCTACCTCAGAAAAACCACAAGAGGTCTTAAAAAGGTGGTAATGTGTGTCTGTTCCCTCTCATTGCTACCTGTTTGCAGGGTGTGTAAGACTGTGAGTTAAAAGAACACTCTGCAATGCTAGAACACCTCTCAACAGGTATTTCAAAGCACTCTAAGGGTAATTTCAGACGTGACAGGCCCAGAGGCCTGCCATGCTGAACCACGGACCGGAATCCGTTTCGGATCCCGGTCAGGAATCAGTCCGGCCGTCCTTTAGACGTGTCGCTCTGATTCCTACTGGGGATCGGGGAGGGGGGGTGGCTGCACAGCCAATCTGGGAGATGGGCGGGCACAGCAGCCAATCCAGCCGCTGTGCCTGATCCCGTCCCGTGATTGGGGCCACGGTCCAGGATGGGCCAAACGTAACAGACGTTACTTTTGGCCCATCCCGGATTGCCAATCTAACCACGATTCTGGACCTCCGGGCGGCCAGAGGTCCAGAACCATGGTCATTTTGATGATCCCCACCAGTGATTCACTGTGGTGAACATCTGGCGGGGAGCAAACAGACATTACGGGACTCACGGCCACCGCAGGGGATTCACTGTGGTTGACCGTGGTCTCTTAATGTCTGAAATTACCCTAAATCTTAATAAACTGCCTCACAGTGTCATGGTAGTTTTGCTCAGCTGTAAATTAGGGGAGAGACTAAACTGTTTAGAGCAAAATTTCCAAATTGGCTGAAGTCCAAAAAGGTAATGAGACTTTGGACCTGTGCACAATCTACTTCTGTAAAATTGTTTTGCAGCCCAAATGACAGAAATTGTCATTCTTCGGTTCTTCAAGGTAAAGGAATGCTCGCCAGGGAAAGGAAACGGGCCTGGGATTTCTTTTCTTCTGGTCTCCAGTCCAAAGCAAGCGAGTTCAAGCTATCTTGTTTGAGAGGAGCGTCTTGCACTCGAGTTTAGCAATAGGACAACATGCTCCAGAGTCGCAATGCGTGGATGAGACGACGGTGCAGGGAGGGCTTTAGATTCATTAATAATTAGGGAACGTACTGGGGAAGGGAGAGCCTATACCAACGGGATGGGCTCCACCTTAACCAAAACAGAACCTGGCAGCTGGCACTAAAAATTAAAAAGGAGGTAGAGCAGTTTTTAAACTAGAATTGGAGGGAAAGCCAACAGGGCATTGAGGAGTGCATGGTTTGGGCTGAGGCATCTCTAAAGGATGCTATTAATCAGGGGAATTTAATATCCCAATATAGCTGATAGGAAAGAAGCTGAGTGCTCAAGTGGGAATCAGTGCAAAACTGACAAATTTAAATGATTCCAAATTAACTCAGTTGCTTATAACGAGCAGAATAAAAAAACAAACAAACAACATGTTCAAGTGTCTATATACAAATGCTAGAAGTTTAAAGGAAAACTGGAGAATTAAAGTGTTTGGCACTAAATGAAGGTATAGACATAATAGGCACCTCAGAAACCGGAGGATAACTGTAATATCAAGGTACAAGATACATTGAAATGACAGAGTAGATAAAGCAGTTGGTGGGGTGGCCCTGTACATTAGAGGCAACATTGAGTCAAGCAGGATTAAAATTTTAAATGAAGCAAATTGCGCTCGCTTTCATTGTTATTAATTATTATTATCATCAAGCATTTATATAGCGCCAGCAATGTACCTGGCGCTTTACAAAGTAATGGAATAGACATGGTCCCTGCCCTAGGACTTACAATCTGAGAGATTGGGGAGGGGGGGGGAAGGAGATGAAGGAGGGGAACAGAGGGAGAGACAAGGAGTGAACATTCACAAGGATGCGAGGTCCCAGATGCATGCGCTTGGCTTGGTTACATCGAGAATGATGGCTGGCTGGTCCGTGTGGTGACAGATAACAGATTGTACTTTAGGTATCAGCAGGAGTTAGATGAGGGGAGCGAGGAGTCAGGGAGGGCAGAGCGGAAGAGGTGGGTCTTGAGGAGGGATCTGAAGGTACGAAGGGAGGGGGCGAGGCAGATGTGGGCAGGGAGGGCAGCTAGGGAGAAGGGACGAAGGCAGTTAGGGGAGCAGGGGTGATGTGGGAGGGTGAGAGAGGGAACAGAGAAGGAGTGGAGTTCATGGACTGGAGTACGGAGGGAAATTTGCACATAGAGGTAGGGGGAGCAAGGTTGTGAAGAGCTTTATAGGTGAAGACTAGGAGCTTGTGCAGGATTCGTTCAGGAAGGGGGAGCCAGTGGAGAGGGGAGGGGCTGCATGTGGTTGAAGTGACGAGTGAGGTGGATGACCCTGGCAACAGAGTTTTGGACAGAGATAAAAGGAGAAAGGTGAGAGCGGGGGAGGCCAGTGAGAAGGAGGTTACAGTAATCAAGGCGAGAGATGATCAGGGCGCAGAGGAGACAGAGAGAAAAGGGCGAATCTTAGCAATGTTATGGAGGGAGAAGCGACAGGATTTGGCAACAGAGTTGATGTAGGGTTTAAAAGAAAGGAGTGAGTCAAAGATAAAGCCTAAGCTATGGGCTTGGGGGATGGGAAGGATGGTGACCCCGTTGATAAGGATTGACAGGGAAGAGGGAGAGGAAGGATGAAGGGGGGGGGGGGGAGTTCAGTTTTAGCCACGTTGAGTTTGAGTTGACGTTGAGACATCCACGTAGAGATATCGGAGAGACAGCTGGTGAGGTGAGCTTGAATAGATGGAGAGAGGGAGTAGAGAGATAGAGTTGAGTGTCATCAGCGTAAAGATGAAATTGGAAGCCATGGGAGACCATGTTTGCCTAGGGACAGGGTGTAGATAAAGGAGTAGATAGAGAAGAGGAGAGGGCTAAGGACAGAGCCTTGGGGAACCCCAACCGAAAGGGAAAGGGAGGAGGAGGTGGAGTTGGCAAGAGACACATTGAAGGAGCGGTCAGAGAGGTAGGAGGAGAACCCGTCGAGGATGGAGCCAAGGATGTCAAGGGAGTGAAGTGAGTCCAGCAAGAGTGAGTGGTCAACAGTATCGAAGGCAGCAGAGAGGTCAAGGAGGACAAGAATGGAGTAGAGGTTATTAGATTTAGCCACAAGAAGATCGTTGATGATCTTGGTGAGAGCAGTTTCAGTAGAATGAAGGGGGTGGAAGCCAGATTGGAGGGGGTCAAGGGAGAAGTTGGTGGAGAGGAAGTCGAGGCAGCGGGAGTAGACAACACGTTCAAGAAGCTTGGAAGTAAAAGGAAGGAGACAGAATGGTAGCTAGAAGGGTCCGAGGGGTCAAGAGTGGACTTTTTGAGGATAGGAGACAGAGTTTTCGGGGGGTCGTCTGGGCATGCGTGAGTGAGCAGACATGTGTGGCTGAGCTCCCTCCTGACCCGAAGTAAAAAGAAGGAAAAAAACAGTAAACGCCTCAACAAAAGTAAGAAAAAAAATAGTCACAAAAGAAAAGGGAATGAGCCAGAACAAAAAAAACGAATCAGAAAGCATAAGTGAAAAGTCTGGGCTCCCGCGGCGAAGTGCGCGAAGAGGAGAGGCCCCCATTAACAAAATGGCGACAGATAAGCAAGACAATGCCGAGGACCTGGCCACAACAAAGCAAGTAATAGAACTATTTAAATCAATCAAAGAAGACTTAGGGATAAACAAAGAGGGGATTACAGTAATCAAGGCTGGCCTGGGGGAGCTAAAAATCGCAGATGGAAGGTATAACAAAGAGAATAGAGGAGATGGAAACCAGAGTAAGCGAACAAGAAGACAGGGAGAACAACAACGAAGAAAGAGTAACTTGCACAGAAGCTGAAGTAAAAATTTTACATGAGAAATTGGAGGATTTGGAAAATCGCTCCAGGAGAAACAATTTAAGAATCATGGGGGTACCTGAAGGATCAGAACATATTGAGAGCAGCCAGAAACACTAAAAATTTTAACTTCCAGGGACAAAAGATAACAATCTTCCCAGATCTAGCCTTTGAGACAGTACAGAAAAGGAAAGCTTGGAGAAAATATCTAGACATCTTCCAAAAAAAGGGAATAAAAGCACAAGTTTTCTTCCCCACAAAGTTCTCATTTATCGACAAAGATAGAAGAAGATATTTCACAGAACAAGAAGACTTGCAGAGATTTATAGAAAAAAACCTTAAAGAAAATAATTGAGAAGCAAGATACTGGACTAATTAATATTTGGTGACTATGTAAATATATAAGAAGAGAGGTATAAAAATAAGAAAAATGTTAAAATAGGGTTGGGAGGGAGTGGGGAGCCTGCATCACACGTTACTCCAGTTTAAGGGGACCTTTGGAGAAGAAACTGTTAGAGGGATTGTTTAAAGTTTGAAATTGAAGGGGGGAACTGTTTATTTTTTGTTTATTTAGAGGGGGGAATAAAGGGGACAGAGAGATGGTGTTAGAAAAAGGATATGGAGGGAGGGGGGAGGGAAATAAGGGGAATAGAATAGACAATAACTATAAGACCAACAAAAACATAGTGAACAGAAATGAAAAAAAGAATAGAGTGAAACTAAACAGAACTGAAAGAAAAGGGAAAAATCCACACTGGATATATTATAGAGGAATTGAGAAGGTAAAGCAGAAAAGAAAAGAAAACAAATACTATGCAAATGGATAAGCTTAAAGTAATTTCTTTTAACGTTTGTGGGCTTAACAACCCAATAAAACGTAAAAGGGTATGGCAACTCATAAAAAAAACACAGCCACACATATTTATGATACAAGAAACGCATTTGATTATACAAGACAATTATAGATTTAGTAATAAAGAATATAAAATATACTTTGCAAATGGAGGGGAAAAAAAGGCAGGAGTCTTAATAGGCATATCTAAATCCTTGAATATGCAAATTAAAGAAATAAATAAAGACGATCAAGGCCGAGTACTGATAATCAAAGGTCTGATAGGACAGGACAATTATACTATGGCATCAGTGTATGCTCCCAATAATAACACCAGAGCATTCCTAACAAAACTGATTCCAGAGATTACAGAAAAAATAGAAGGAAGAGCCATCATATGTGGAGATTTTAATTCCCCATTAACTTCTATGGATCTGTCTACTAAAGCACCCCTGAATAAGCAACAAGAGAAAATAAAAAAAGTAATTGAAGATAACCAATGGAGAGAAATTTGGCGAGTATTCCATCCACAAGAGCAGGGGTTCACGTTTTATTCAAATCCCCATAAAACATCATCAAAGATAGATCACATACTAGTTAATCAAGAACTATTGCCCATTTGTGAGAGAGCATATATACAGCTTATACCCCTATCAGATCATAACGCAATAGTTGTAGAAATAAATACAAAACTCAACAAAAAAGAAACCACACAGAATTGGAAACTCAATTTTTTTTATTTAAATAACAAATGGATTCAGGAAAAAATACAAGAAGGCATACAGGAATATATGCAGAATAATGACCAGCCAGGGATGTCTATAATGACTATATGGGATGCAGCAAAAGCAGTCCTGAGGGGACAGTTTATTTCACTGGGCGCACTCCTAAGAAAGGAAAAAGGAACACAAATTAATCACCTTTACCTGCAGATAAAACAATTAGCAAAACAACCTGCAATAAATGCAGAAAAAATAACTGAGATGAAAACACAGATAAATTTACTAGAGACAGAAGCTACAATTAATAAACTTAGATATGCCAAAGCATACTACTTTGAAAAAGCAAACAAAGCTGACAGGGTCCTGGCATGGATGATTAAAAAAAAGAGACAAAAGTTAGACATTCCATATATAAGACAGAATCCAGAAGCAGAAATGCTTAAAGGTAAAGAGAAAGAGCAATGCTTTCTTGAGTTTTATAATAAAATATATAAAACCACAGAGCCCCCACAAAAGAATATAAACGAATTCCTAGACAAGATCAAGATACCTAAAATTAACCAGGCCCAAAAAGAGTTCTTAAACAGAGATATAGAAGAAAAAGAAATCAATGATGCCATTAAAAACCTACCCCACAATAAAGCCGCTGGACCAGATGGATACCCGTGCGAATTTTACAAAACATTTGCAAAAAACTTAACCCCAATATTAAAAAGAGTATATAACGAAACAATTAGACAACAAACAATGCCAGACACATTCTACGAGGCCAATATTATGCTGTGCCCAAAAGAAGGAAAAAATAAGGAACTATGCGGTGGGTACAGACCAATCTCATTGATTAACACAGACGCAAAAATATTCACAAAAATCTTGGCAGAAAGACTAAAGTTAATCATACCTGAAGTAATAGAAAAAGATCAAACAGGCTTTATGCCAGGCAGACTTGGCATTGACAACATAAGGAAAGTTATTGACCTCATAACACATATAAAGTCAAACAACACGCCAGCGGCCATTATCTCGTTAGATGCGGAGAAGGCCTTTGATTTTGTGGAACACAATTTTTTGTTAGAAACGATGAAAAGAATGGGCATGGAAGGAAACTTCCTTAAGTGGGTTAAGATAATATACAAGAAACCCAAAGCCAAATTAATTTTAGATGGAAAAACAACACCTGAGTTCAAATTGACTAGAGGTACTCGGCAGGGATGTCCCCTATCACCACTTTTATTTAATATAGCCATTGAACCTCTTGCCATTGCTATAAGATCACAGCAACAGATTAAAGGAATACAGATTCAGCAAAAGGAATTCAAAGCTGCAATGTATGCAGATGACATGATGCTCAGTCTAACAGATCTCCCTACATCCATTCCAAAATTAATAGAGACTATTACGCAATTTGGTGGTGTGTCAGGGTATAGAGTGAATATAGATAAATCCCAAATGTTACTCTTCCATGAAGAAAAACTAAATGCAATTGAAAAAGAGAAAGCAACACCTTTTAAGATACAAGACAACTACATCAAATATCTGGGAATAAACATCCCCAAAAAATGCAAAGACCTATATAAATTAAACTTTGCCCCTCTATTAGAAGAAGTTAAAAGGAAAGAGGAGGAGTGGAAAAAATTACAACTATCATGGATAGGTAGAATAAACTTAGTAAAAATGGCCCTACTACCAAAATTACTTTATACATCATTTGCTCTACCAATTAGAATCCCTAAAGAATATTATGATACAATAAACAAGAACATTGCAAGAATAATATGGCAAAGAAAAAAACCACGAGTCAGGAGATCAATACTATACACAAGAAAGGATAAAGGGGGCCAAAATATGCCAGATATAAAAATGTACCATTGGGCCTCGGCCCTTAGAGGAATAAAAATATGGTACCAAAATGAGATACATCCAGACTGGTTAACAATCGAAAAAGAATACTATGGAATTAATACGTTTGTGGGTATATTAACTGATGGACAGCAGCTGCAGACTCCAAGAGGAAGAGAACATCCATTTGTAGACCCTACGTTACAAATTTGGGAAGCATGCTTTAAAAAAGCAGATCTCTTAATTGATAAATCACCTTTTACACCTATATTTGGCAAGTGGACAAAAATAGCGGGGATCCCCACAACTTTAAAAAAACAATGGGGAAAAAAAGGACTAAAATGGGCTACACATTTATTTGTGGGACAAGAGTTTTTAACTCTAGATACCATAAACCAAAAAATTGACCACAAGATTGACTTTATGATATATGCAAAAATCAGAAACAAATATACTTTAAAACAAGACAAAACACATTACATACGAACACCACATGAATTAGAAAAAATCCTATATAGAGATCCCTCTCAGCTGCATGTGCTGTCCAAGATATATAGAGTAATATACACAATATATAACTTACCTGATGCGGGCTATGTGGCAACCTGGGAAGAAGACCTACAGGAAAAAATAGAAAAAAAAGATTTAAAAATAATGTGGCAAATAATGCATAAGTCTTCACGATCATTGTCGGTATTAGAACCGCAAATAAAAACAATTTACAGAATGTATTATACGCCACAACGGTTACAGAAAATGAATGAGCAATACCCACAGCAGTGCTGGCAAGGATGTAAAGAAGTCGGAACATGGATGCACTGCTGGTGGGAATGCCCGCACATAAAGGACTTTTGGATACAAGTCTGGACTTACCTAAAACAGATAGCACAGCAAGACATCCCATTTACGCCAAAGTTTGCCTTAATAGGAATTCAAACAAATCTACAAATCAGAAAGGAAAGGGAAATGGCATGTCAACAAATTAGACTGGCAGCGATATATACAATAGTTAGAAACTGGAAATCCACAAGAAAACCTTCAATTAAACAATGGAAACAGAGACTTTGGTGGACACTTACCATGGAGAGGATACAAGCAGAACTGCATTCGGACTTAGAAGGTTTTTATGCAGTGTGGAACTACATATGGGAATTGCTCCAAACCGAGGTTGAGTTGCGTGAGAGACAATTTTCACTATGTTTAAATAAAATATGAAAGTTATTGATAAGTTACTTAAATAGGGACCGAAGCTGTAACTCAGGTCCCTTAGAGATTGAGAGTATGTTAAGATAAGTAGAAGAGTTATTGGTTATTGTTAAACATTGAAAAAGAATAAAAAGAATAACAAAAAAAAAAAGGAGACAGAGTTTTCATCCGTTTTGGGTTTTTTTTAATTTAAAAATTAAAAAATTAAAAATCATTGCACATGGCAAAATGGCATCCTCCTGCATATTTGGGGCCCCTTTCCAAAATGGTGCTAAAGCTGCCGGCGCCATTTTGGAAAAGCGTGCTCATGCACATAATGGTCCAGCGGCTATTTGTACATGTACCATTGTTCTGTTTTAAAAAATTAAAAATTAATTTAAAAAAATATATTACTGTGCAAGTGTAAAATAAGCGCAGGACCATTCTGTACATGTACATCATTTTAAAAAAAAACAACTAGCACCCACATCAGTGACATTTTGGAAAAGTTGCAGCCGGTCTGAACATGTTCCAAAATGGCACCGAAGCTGCCAACACCATTTTGGGAAAGGCTCACGCATGTGCAGAACAGTCCTGGTGGCCATTTTACATATGCACAGTAATCTGTAATTTTTAAAAAATAAAACAAACAAACAAAAATGAAACGGGTCATTTACCCAGAGTGGCTAAGGGAGGAAGAAAGGTCAACACTGCCCCTGCCCACTCTTGAAAATGTTCTAGTGGTGATCAGGCTGCTTGCAAAGGGCCCTACCAAGAAGGATGTTTTCAGAGTGGGCAGGGGTGGAGTATTGGGCATGTTCTTATCCACTCTTAAAACCTCCTTCCTGGCAGGGTTGTTGCCATTCCAGGGTGGCGGCACCACCTTTTCTGGGGAAGTCTGAGGTTGGCTAGTGGCTCCCTGGGCAGGGCTGCTGTTTAGGGAGGCCACGTCCCTCTGCCCTTACAGGGACCCATAATTGCCCATGAGTCTGGGCCCACCCCAGCCTTGTGGGAGACTTTTGTTTTAGACTTCAACAATACTAGAATTAGGGGACACTCCATGAAACTGGCCGATTTAAAACAAATAAAAAATCCGCTCCCCCACCCCCCTTAACATACAATTAACTTGTGGAATTTGTAGCCAAAGGATGTGGAGAAGGCCAGTAGTATAGCTGGGTTTTAAAAAGGATTGGGTAAGTTCCTGGAGGATAGGTCAATTAATGGCTATTACTAGCCAAGTAGGTTGGGGGAATGTAACCTTGGATTGTCAGGAGCTGGGTGTGAACAAGGAACAGATGGTCCCATTATGATCTGTTGGGTACTACTTCAAAGAAACCGAGACTGACCACTGTTAGAGACAGGATGCTGGGGACGATGGACCATTGGTTTGACCTAGTATGGCACGTCTTATCAGTGTTATACCCAGACCCCTGAGCCACCAGCATTTTCCACAGAATTTGATACATGGTCAAATGCTTACAAAAATTGCTTCTGGCACCATAGAATGCAGTCTAAGAGGAAACACGGTGAGCTCCCCCCCCCCCCAAAAAAAAATAATAAAAAATAAATAAATCTGCTTTCAGGACTTTGGCCTCCTGTAAGTGGGACAGCAGAACTCAGGACTGTTGGGGGCTAGTTATATATAGCAAATGCTCAGTTGAAGTCAGTTTATTTCCTTCAGTAGCAGCAAAGGTGGCCCATTGGTTAAGTGTTCTAGATGGGATGACCTTGGACAGGTCACTCAGGACAAGTTTTATCAAGCTACTATGTGTCTGAAGTGCCGGGCTGTGTATTGGGACCCCAAAGGGACAAGTGTGTAAGTGGCACTGGTTGGGGAGGAGCCAGTAAGTGGCTTTGTTTGGCTTCACTTTCCTATCTGTAAAATGGGGATAACAGCCTCCTCCTACCTGACAAGGGGTCTTTGGAGGGGAAAAAAAACATTAGAACTAACAAAATTTTAATCTAAAGTAAATAGGTGCCTTAAAGTCTTTGCTAACTCAGTGTCTTTCAAGCCCCCCAATTCCTTTTCCTTGCTCCATCTTGCACCCCCACTTTCTCTTCTAAGCAGCATGATTAGCAGTGGCAACTTATTTTCCAAGAAATCATGCCACTAGAGGGGGGGCTCCTCCTAAGAAAGTTAAAGTTCAGGGATCTGCTTGAACTGGATTTGTCTTCTACCCCCCTCCCCACAGCACTGATTTGGTTCATGCCACTAAGCACTTCAGAGAAGCTTGGCCACAGAATTACATTTTTAGTTTTTAAATTGTGAAGCAGCTACATATTTTATAGCGAGCCCTATTTTTGTTGCTATTCTGCCAATGGAAGCCTAGCCCCACAGAGTTAGGAATGAGAGCGTTTGTGTGTTTTGAATATTTGTTCGTTCTTGGCTATCACTGGCATCCCTTACCAAAAAAAAACCACGGCTCTGCAAAAATGAGTTGCTAAGGAGCAGCTTCCAATAGAACAGCGCGTTCTGGCCTTGATGTTCTGTCAGGGCTCTTTCAGAAAGCTCTTAATGCACAATTTCCTTAGAGTGAGGAGACTACAGAAAGGACCCATCCAGTGGATTCTAAGACAGAGAATGTTTTTATTCCACATGAATGAGGAATACTTCAGTAGGAGTACCATC
Organism: Sphenodon punctatus; assembly: GCA_003113815.1. Taxonomy (NCBI): domain Eukaryota; kingdom Metazoa; phylum Chordata; class Lepidosauria; order Sphenodontia; family Sphenodontidae; genus Sphenodon; species Sphenodon punctatus. The sequence continues at coordinate 1,975,993 of QEPC01006580.1, read as the reverse complement.
ATAAAGGGCTAGATAACGCCATGGAAGGTTTTAAGATCACAGTGTTTACACATAGTAGAACCAAGTATTTATTATACTTCCTCAATCCATTTGAAACAACTTTATGCTTACAGTTGCTATTATAAAGGCTGTCCAACTGCTGTAACATTAGCAGCTCAAACAGGAATAAAATGAAGTGTTTCTAGATGGACAGAGAACATGCTGTACAATTCCCAGCTGGAAGGAAAACAAAAAACATCAAATACCAGAGCATTTTTGGTGGTATAAATCACTGCTTCAGTTACAGTTTAAAACAACAATTGAAGTCACTGTGGCATTTGCACCCTTACTAAATGATGGGATGTCTCTAGGTAGCCAGAGAAACTAAAGTGAATGGCTAAATTAAGGCAGAAGTAAATGGTTTCATGTTAATTGAATAAGCATGAAATAGCTGTTGTCTTCCTCTTTAGGTTTGTATTCCTACATTCGCTGTAGAGAACAGTGCAAAAGGAAGAAAAAACTCTTCAGCTTTACTACCATGTTTGCAATCACAGATGGTAAAAATAATTCAGCAATTGGACCAATCAGTGTTAAGCTATTCTGTCTATAACACCCATCTTGTTCTGAGGGAAAATATTCTCAGTTTCTTAATTGGGAAGAGGATGGGGGGTTGATAAACTAGCTGTAACTAAAATGTGCAAAGGAAAAACAATTAAGGACAACAATCAATAGAGCCTGTTTCCCCCCTTTATTGTTGTATGAGAGACTTTGAGCCTTCTCTGAGATAGAAACTATTTTATTTCCCCCTCAGAGAGCTATTTTAGAGTAGAGATTGTGGAATCCAAAAGCTATCTTTAGTCACTAGCTAATAGTGTAGCACTGCCAAAAGCAATAGAAGGCCCACAACAGAGGCCTTACTGGAATTATAGAAAAATAGTCATTACAAAGAATTCAATGTTTACTGTAGCTGTATTTTCAAAACCATGTTAGATCATCTTTTTTCATGAGCTGTTAAATGAGGTGTAAAATTCTGAGGTGAGTGTCAGTCATTTGCAGCTAGTGGGGTGTACATTTAAGTGTACAACTTGACCACAACTATTTGGTGGGAGTCATTTGGAGGTTCAGTCATTGTTTTACATGCAATCAGGGCAATAGCTCTTATAATGTCCTAAAGCTAATCATATAGAGCTGGGGGGAACTGCCACCAACCTATGAATGCTACTCATGAGAAATGCTTTCTACCAATACGGAGGGTGTGCACACCATATAGTATTCCTGGAAACCACTAGCAGATAAGATACACTCAAGCTGCAGGGTAGAGATAACCAATCACCCACATTTTTAAGCTGGCATTGTGTCCCCTACATTTTAAACTGTTTTTACCTTCACGTATGAGGGAGGCAAATCGTGATGCAGTAACTTGTCACTGAAAGATCACAAACTGGCTCCTACAGCTCTTTTGGGTTTAGATTGTGATTCAATATGAACATCCCCCCTGCTGTCCTCCAAATCCTTCCAGCTGACTGCTATGAAGAATGTAGCAGAGAATCTCAGTGGCTAAGTCCAATGGGACTGACGTTTTAAAGCACTGTTGAGCCAATGCGCTAATGTGTCAACTTTTTAAAATTTAATTTAAAAATAATATACAAAGACATGTACATTAAAAGTAATGCTGTAAGAGAAGTCACCATCGTGTGTGTAATGGACCTTGTGGATTTTAAATTACAATCATTTAGACCGTGTACACGTCAACCGATCTTCAGAGTTGCCTTTACACACTGATCCTCTTTAATCCACATACGGCAAGAGCAACGAATTGTTTCACCCTAGCCTTTGATTTACAAATTAAGCAATACTGGCTTTCTGTGCCTTTATTTAAGAATAGGAAAAGTAACCAAATTAAAGAGGCTGCAGAAGTCTGCTTATTTATAGTCCGATGGTTATAAAAGAATGCACGTTTGAGAGAACCTGCTACAATTAGCCACGTGTTGCTGAGTAGTTTTGTGGAGGTGACGTACCCCACGGTGAAACTGCCATGATGCAGACTGAAGTCAGTGGAATCGACTTGCCCTGCCTTCAACGAGACAGCAGCAGCGTCATTTCAGGAAAAAACTTGCTGAATGTTTCTCATTTTTGAATTGAGAAAGAGGCAGTGTGAGATTAAAGATTCTATTACAGGCAAGATCAGTTATCACTGTTCACCTTCCCCCAGTGTCTTTGAGGAAGCATGGTGACTTGCCCCTTCTTCCAATCGGTCTACTGTAAACTTTGCTAAATCCAATAAATGTGTAATTTTAAAGAGGGATTTGTTGTTTTTATAGATTACAAAATAAATGTTTTTATAGATCACAAAATAAATGCTTCACAAATTTTTCCAATTAAACTCAAACCAGTGTCAACAGTTATAAGCAAACTCTTATGTTTACAGAATCAACTAAATCTTACCCCATCCCATAATAGATTGTTAAGTTCTGACCAGATAAGAAATAGTTTAAAACATTTTCATATCCATTGCCCAAAGCACTTGGGAGAAAAAGACACCCCCCCCCCCCCTTGAAGAGTAACACCAACATTTTACAAATAATGAGCACTTTGGTTCAGTCAGTCCTCCTCAAACTAGTAAAACCAAGTGCCCTTCAGTGAGGTTACAATAAACAGATTGACAACAGTCTTCTGAATCTGTTTCAAGTTGCCCCCCCTCCCGAGTGCACTCTCATGTTAAGATTCTAGCTCACAAACCCACTCACATTGTACGTGCTCTGGTTCCTAACTCCACAGAATTCTGATGAAATTAATATCTAGTACATTTACATTCCTCAGTTCACCAGAATTGTCTTCTATAGAACGTGTGGTTTCAAATGCATAGAATTAGTGCAATATACTCAATATAGCTTTCCTTTAAGTTCTTTACAGTAAACAGACCTTTCTTTTATACACACCCCACTTCTTGATTTGGATTGTCTTATTTACATCAAAAGCAGTTGTACATATATACACACACTAGTAAGAAAATACAGAGCTCGCTCCATTGCTAAAGCCAAATAACGTCTACTTGTTATTCAGCTGACACTTTCCAAGAACAAATTAAATTCTTGTTTTCTCAATCTAAATTCCGTACAGCAACAATGCTAGTGCTTTGGTTCCAGTGCACTGCATGGTATTGTTACAGAATACACTTTTCAAACACCAGTTTCTGCTCTTGCTTTTTATTTAGAAGTCAGAATACCCTGATTAGTACTTGCAGTGGCCTAAGGGAGATTCAGTCTGACAGTAACATGCTGCTTTCAGGAATCCAGCTCCAGTTGTTCTTGATACTCAGTGGGTCTTAGCATAAGCTGTTGCTCGTAATAAAGGCTTTTTGCATAGTTTATTTCTTGTGATAGTTTTACTGCAAGGACCTCAGACTTAACATGGACCTGTATTAAAAAAGGGAGATACTGATCATACAGAGTAACAAAAAAAAAAGATCTAGTTAGGATAGGTATTTAGTCATCTAACTGTAGTAACTAGACTGTTACTCTGAGTTTGTTAGTTTACAAAATAACTAATTTAGTTTCCATTCCCAATAAAGCACAGAATATTAATGAGAGCTAAAGCAACTTACATAGCTAGTAAAAAAAAAAAATCCCCCTGTAGTGAAACTGGTTCTGTAATAAGAGCTGTAGGTAGATATCGCTCGCCATCATACCCCCAGCAAACTTGTGCATTATGTACCTAAAGAGCTTAACCTGAATTCTTACCAAATTACCCTTTTTTTAAGCAGGCTTTGTTAACTGCATGCAGGATAGTTTCATTTCACTGGAAAAATAAAACCTCTCAAAAAACAGAAGCTTGGTATAATGGCATGACAAATCTGGTATCAGTGGAAGAATTACATTTCACAGATGTGACAATTCAGACTAATTATTTTGGAGGGGAATTTTGGAATATGTTGGAAACTAGTATAACCCTAGAGCAAGCAAAAATTAGTTGATCATATGTTGTACCTTTCTATTATGTAAAAGTAATTCAGAGGAAGTAGTGGTACTTGTTATTAGTGTATAGGTATGTGTGTTACTAATTTAAGGAATAAAATGTTAATTTTAAAAAAGATCAGTGTCTCTCTTTGGTCCTGTCTCCTACTAGATATCTGAATCTTCAGCTTTGGTGAACCACACAGAAAATTGGGTATTAGAAGCTGAAAACTTTATTTGGGAACCATGAACATTTTTGAGTGAGAAGTATTTTCTAGCAAAATTCCCCAGCAGCACAAAAGACAGGATATTAACAACACAGGATTTAACTCATGCAATACATGCAAACGACATGAATATGAAGACAGAAAGGCAGATCCCCTCACCATTGGTTTCTGATGTGATGGGCCTGGTATTGCTACACCACTACTTGTGTTCACAGCTTTCTTTGTCAACTGCACATAGACCTTGCCGTGGTCCTTTGAGATAAGGCAATGGTAGAGATCATCATACTTGACTTCCAGGAAGATGGCTTCTCTTTCTACATAATCACCACTCTTCAAGAAATAAACAGCTTTGGATGAAATAACAACACAGTAGCTGTCGATGTTCTCCACTGCAATGAAGCTGCAAAATCAGAAAAACAAGTTAATGCTTTGCAAATGATTAGGTTCAGTGGCTGTAACAAAGGGTTGGGAGGATGTAGCTCTGAAGTCTATCTGCAGTACTTTCCTGTGACTTCTTGGGTAACCTTAGGAGACAATTAAAATGATCCCTTAGCAAGGGCGCAATTCCTCATTCTTCAAAGTAGAATCTAGAACCTGGGTGCATACTTTGAGTGGTCAGACCACACTTACATGCTGACCAAGTGAAGGGGGTGTGCTGGGGGCTCTGAAGAGTGAGGATTTCGTGCCCATGTAAATCTTGCAAGACACCTGGGTTCACAACATTCTTGTCCAACACCTGGATGAATGAGGATTGTGCCCTAAATTAACTACTTTGGCTGGAAGTATCTGAATCTGTTAAAGTCACTGGCAAAACTCCCCTTTGTCTTTCCCATATTTGGGACCAACATGGACACCACACCCTTACTCAAAAACGAAAGATAAAGCAAGAGAGCTGGAATGGGGTTAGCACACAGAAGAGGAGGAAGGGGGGATTTGTTTATTTAAACTTACATGCTGTCCTTCCCATATCAGCTTAGGGTGGCTTACAACGAAACCCCTAAAAAAAACCAAATTCCCTCCCCTGGAACTCTACCTCTAAACTCCCCTCTGAACACTTTCCTAACCTCTCACCCCACAACCGCATAATCTCCCAACCAGCCCCAATCCCTATCCCAGTCTGCCAAATGGCCTATGAAACAGAAACGTTTAACACCACCTCTGGAAGATCAGACTCGGGCTCAAGTGATCCTCCAGTGGAAGGAAGTTCCATAAAACTGGGGTAGTTACTGAGAACGTCCCCCTGGACAAGAGTAACAGGTGGAATCTGAAGGAGGGCACTCCCGCCCAATCGCAGGGGCCACAATGGGACATGGTAGTAAAGGTGATTTTATTTATTTATTTATAGTAAAATTTATATGCTGCCCCCTCCTGCCACAGGCATCTCAGGGCAGCTCACAACATCTTAAAAACATTTAAAACATTAAAATAAACAATAATGATTACAATTAAAAACAATATAAAACCACATCCCCCCCCTACCCTAACCCAACCCACCCACCCCATCTCCCTTGGGAGAGGCCTGGCGGAACAGCCAGGTCTTACATTGTCTGC
>QEPC01006580.1:1948606-1970276 GCA_003113815.1 Sphenodon punctatus | reverse complement strand
CATCCTCAACCGTCTCTCTTGGGAGAGGCCTGGCGGAACAGCCAGGTCTTACATTGTCTGCGGAAAGAGGAGAGGCTGGCAGCCAAGCAGATCTCCAACGGGAGGGAGTTTCACAGCCGTGGCGCAGCCACGGAGAACTCCCTCCTCATAGTAGACAGCCGGGAAACCCGAGGAGGGCGCCCCCAGCTAACCGCAGGGGTCGATCCAGGACCCAGAGGGTGAGGCAGTCCTGCAGGTAGGCGGGGCCCAGGCCGTTTATGGCTTTAAAGGTCAACACCAACACCTTGAATTGGGCCCGGAAACCTATCAGCAGCCAGTGCAGAGAGCGAAGCACTGGTGTAATGTGCTCGCGTCGGCCCGTCCCAGTCAAGAGACGGGCCGCCGCATTCTGCACCAGCTGCAGCTTCCGAACCAGCACCAAGGGTAGCCCCACGTAGAGCGCGTTGCAGTAATCCAGTCTCGAGGTAATAAAAGCACGGATGACTGTGGCCAGATCCGAATCCGAGACATACGGTCAAGCCCACGCACCAGATGTAACTGGCGAAATGCTCCCTTCATCACAGCTGTCACCTGAGCATCCAGGCGGAGCTGTGGGTCCAGGAGCACCCCCAGACTCCGGACCTGAGAAACCAGGGGAGGACGGACGCCATCAATGATGGGGGCCACCACTCCCTCGGCCTTCCCCACAACTATCACCTCCGTCTTGTCAGGATTTAGCCTCAGGCGGCTTGTCCTCATCCAATCCCCCACAGCGGACAAACACCGGGTAAGCACCGAGACTGCCAGGCCTGAGTCGGAGGAAAATGAGAGATATAGCTGGGTGTCATCAGCACATCGATGACATCTCACTTCATACTCCCTAACAACCTCTCTCAAAGGCTGCATGTACACACTGAACAAGAGAGGGGATAAGATGGAAACCTGTGGTACTCGCAGTCTCCATGCCATAACCTGAACAAAAGCCCGACTGTGAGGGATCGAGAAAGTTAACCTGGTTCAAATGCCCCTGAAGCTGCTGAGCCACCACCCGTTCAATAACCTTCCCTAAAATAAAAGGGAAGGTTAGAGACTGGCCAATAACTGGCAAGGGCGTCAACGTCCAAAGATGGTTTCTTGAGCAGGGGCCGCACCACCACCTCCTTGAGACAGCCCGGCACCCTGACCTCCCAAAGGGAGGAGTTGACTATCCCCGCCAGCAATGGCCCCAATGTCTCCCGGCTAGCCTTAACCAGTCAGGACAGGCATGGATCTAGTACACAATAGGTGGCTCGAACAGTCCCAAAAGCATCCCCCGCATACGAGGGCGACACCGCCCGAAACTCATCCCATAAAACAGGACAAGAAGGGGCTTCCACTGCCTCTGACCCGTTCTCTGCTAAAGATGTCGCATCAAAACTGTGGTGAATTTGAGTGATTTTATCCGCAAAAAAGTCCACAAATTTATTTATTTCATTTTATTTATTTCATAGATTTTTATACCGCCCCATCCTGCCATGCAGCTCGGGGCGGTTAACAACAGTAAAAACAGTTTTAAAACATTTAAAATACAAATATAAAATATATCAATAAAACAGGGCAGTGTATAATCATAAATAAATATATAGGTGGGGGATTAAAAATCACCCCCCCCCCCCCCCCAAAGGCCTGGGCAAACAGCCAGGTCTTACAGTTCCGCCGAAATGTCAAAAGGCTTGGGGCCAGGCGAGCTTCCTCCGGAAGGGAGTTCCACAGCCGCGGCCCTACCACCGAGAATGCCCGCTCCATCGTGGCCCCCCGCTTAACACGGGGGACCTCCAGGAGGGCACCCCCGGCAGACCGCAGGAGTCGTTCCGGGGCGCGAAGGGCGAGGCGGTCCCTAAGGTAAGAGGGGCCAAGGCCGTATAGGGCTTTATAGATCATTACTAGGACCTTGAACTTGGCCCGGCACACTATCGGCAGCCAGTGCAGCGCTCGGAGCACCGGTGTAATGTGCTCCCGGCGACCCGTCCCCGTAAGAAGACGGGCCGCCGCATTCTGCACCAGCTGCAGCCTCCGGGCCAAGAACAAGGGAAGCCCCACGTAGAGCGCGTTACAGTAGTCGAGCCGCGAGGTGACGAAGGCATGGATGAGGGAGGCCAGGTCCGGGCCAGAGACATACGGACGCAGCCTACGTACCAGATAAAGCTGGCGGAAGGCAGCCTTAGCGACTGCCTCCACCTGCCGCTCCAGCCGCAGGTCTGCGTCCAATATGACCCCCAGACTCCGGACCTGCTGAGCTACAGGGGGGCAAACCCCCCCAATCAGGGGGGCCACCACCCCCTTCGCCCTCCCCACCACCATCACCTCCGTCTTATCTGGGTTGAGCTTCAGTCTGCTCCGCCGCATCCAATCCGCCACGGCCTCCAAACATTGGGATAGCACCGAGACAGCAGGGTCTGGGTCGGTAGAAAACGAGAGGTACAGCTGAGTATCATCAGCATACTGGTGACATCGCACCCCGAACCCTCTCACGACCTCCCCCAAGGGCTGCATATAGATGTTAAATAATAATGGAGACAAGATCGATCCCTGCGGAACGCCACACGGTAAGGCGCGGGGGCTCGATGTTTCCTCCCCCAACACCACCCGCTGGCTCCTCCCCGAGAGGAATGAACGGAACCATTCAAGAACAGTCCCGTCCAGACCCCCCCGGTCACGCAGTCGTCTCAACAGCAGCCCATGGTCCACGGTGTCAAAAGCGGCCGAGAGATCGAGCAGGATGAGAAATGTCGAACATCCCGCATCCATCTCCCGGCGGAGGTCGTCCACCAAGGCCACCAACGCCGTCTCGGTGCCATAGCCGGGGCGGAACCCAGATTGAAAAGGGTCAAGGAGCCCGATATTATCTAGATGACCCTGGAGCTGGAGCGCCACTGCCCGCTCAATAACCTTCCCTAAAAAGGGAAGGTTAGAGACAGGTCGGTAGCTGGCGAGCGCGTCTACGTCCAACGATGGTTTTTTCAGCAGGGGGCGCACCACAGCCTCTTTTAAGCAAGGCGACAACCTCCCCTGCCGAAGGGACGCATTCACCACCCTCGCCAGCACCGTCCCCAACGTCTCCCCGGAAGCTTTTATTAACCAGGACGGGCATGGATCTAGTTGACAACACGTGGCCCTCACAGACCCCAGGACATCCACCACATCGGCTGGCGTCACTTCCTGAAACTCACCCCATAAAGATGGACCAGACGGACCCTCCGCCCCCCCGCGCTCTTCCCCTACTGCTATCAACCCAGCGTCGAAATCGGCCTGAATCCGAGCGATCTTGTCTGCGAAGTAGATGACAAACTCCTCACAGCGGGCCCGGGACAAGTCCCCATCCAGGCGGAGGGAGGCCGGACTCACCAGCCCCCGCACCACCCGAAACAGCTCCGCTGGACGCGACTTCGCAGACGCTATGAGGACGGCGAGGAATTCCTTCCTCGCCGTCCTCACAGCCTCCACATAGGACCGCAAATGGGCCCTATGGAGAAGACGATCGGAGACAGACCGAGTCCGACGCCAGCGTCGCTCTAGCCTCCTGCCCACACGCTTCATACACCGCAGCCCCTCAGTAAACCAAGGGGTCCTGCGGTGACGAGACCGAGGCAGAAGGCGCCTCGGAGCCACCCTGTCAATGGCCTCCTCCAGCAAGATGTTCCAATGCCGGACCAGCTCATCCACAGAGTGACCGTCCACATCCAGGGTAAGCTCCCTCAGGACCTCCTGGAACCGCTGGGGTTCCATCAGCCTCCGAGGGCGGACCATCCTAACTGGTCCCTTCCCCTTCTGGAGGGGGCGCGCTAAAAGACCGGCCTGAAGGAGGTAATGGTCCGTCCACGACAAGGGCACCGCTGTCACCTCCCCCACAACCGGACCCCCCGCCTCAAGGCCAGAGCCGAAGATCAGGTCGAGGATATGTCCCCCCACGTGGGTCGGGCAGATCACCTCCTGGGACAAGTTCATAGTTGCCATGGCGGCCATGAACTCCCGCTCCGCCCCAACAAGGCCGGCATCGGCGTGGACGTTGAAGTCCCCCAGAACCAAAGTCCTGGGGGAGCCCAACACCACCTCCGAGGCCAGCTCCGCTAGAGCGGTAAGGGATGCCGCCGGGCATGAAGGGGCCCGGTACACCAGCAGCACCCCTAGCTTGCCCCCAGCCAAATCGATCACCACGTGCAGAGCCTCTACACCCACAATCTCCGGCACTGGATACCTCCTAACAGGCCAGTCTTCCCTAAAAACAATAGCTACGCCTCCTCCCCGGCCGCTCATGCGGGGCTGATGCTGCACGGCATACCCAGCTGGAACCAGATCCGCCAAAGTTGGACCGGCCAGATCATCCAGCCAGGTCTCCGTGATGCATGCGAGGTCCACGGCCCCATCCACGATCAAATCGTGGATAATCGGGGCCTTGTTGACCACGGACCTCGCATTCATCAGCACCAGCCCCCCACGCGCGGACCCTGGACCCGGCACCTCCCTCCCCCTTAGTGGGGGGGTGATGACCTCCACCTCCCTCAGGCACCGTGGACCCCTAGGGGCCCGTGCCTTCCCACCCCATGGACCATACCGTCCGCGCCCCATCACGACCCCAATGGCCATGCCCTCCCCTCCGTCCACCCAATCCCGGCCCTTCAGACCCGGCTGCTTGCCCCCCGGCCCTCCCTCCCCCCCTCCCCCCCATAACCCTCCCCCCCCAACCATACCCTCCCCATTCTCCCTCGGTCTCCCCCTCTCACGGGGAGACCGAGCCACCCCCTCCCCCCCAACCCTCCCGGTCCTCCCCCTGCTCTCACCAGGGGGAGTCCCTGGGTCCACCCCCCACATTTACCCCCTGTATCAATACCCCCACCCTACCACCCTAGCCCTGAAAGATAAAACAAGCCTACCCAAGGAATGAATCATAGCAAGCATTTAATGGTTCTACATCCAGGCGGAGGGAGGCCGGACTGACCAGCCTCCTCACCGCTCGGAACAGCTCACCTGAGCGGGACTTAGCGGATGCAATAAGGGCAGCAAAGAAGGTTTTCTATGCCGCAACGGCGTAGGTACGTAACCAGACTCTATGCCGCAACCGGTCAACTTCAGTACGCGAATGACACCACCGTTGCTCTAGCTGCCGTCCTTCCTGCTTCATCCGCCGCAGCTCCCCAGTATACCACGGGGAGCTGCGTTGTTGGCAATTCGGGAGCGGATGCCTGGGAGCCACACAGTCAATGGCCTCCGTTAACATGATATTCCACCAGGACTCGAGGTCATCGAGTAAGCGGCCATTGAGGTCAGAGGAAACATCCCCTAGAGCGATCTGGAACCTTCTAGGTTCCATAAGCCTTCAGGGGCAAACCAACCTAAGTAGTTCCACACCCTCCCGGGGGCTGACATGTGCCAGGATATCCGTCCGGAGGAGATGATGATCCGTCCATGATAAGGGCACTGTTAACACCTCCCCCACCAACGGAACCCCCGTCTCAAGGCCTGTGCAAAATATCATGTCCTGGGTATGTCCTCCAACATGTGTGGGGCCACAACTCTCTGAGACAGGCCCATGGTTGCCATGGCGGCCATGAACTCACGCTCCGCCCCTCCAAGACTGGTGTCGGCAAGGATACTGAAGTCCCCCAGAACTATCGTCCTGGGGGACTGCAAGACCACCTTTCAGATATGTGGGACCCAGACCATTTAGGATTTTAAAGGTCAAAACCAGCACCTTGAATTGTGCCCAGAATGCAACAGGTAGCCAGTGCAGACTCCGGAGCACTGGTGGAATGTGCTCCCAGTGACCCATCACTGAAAGAAGTCAGGCCACCACATTCTGCACCAGGCTGCAGCTTCTAAACAGTAATCAAGGACAGCCCCACACAGAGCACACTGCAGTAGTCTAGTCCTGAAGTGACAAAAGCGTGGATGACAGTGGCAAGGTCTGAAATGGAAAGAAAAGTCTGACGCCTCCTCACCAGATGGAGTTGATGAAAAGCGCTCCTGGTCACCGCTGCAACATGAAGGTCCATGCGCAGCATGGGGTCCAGAAGCACTCCAAGGCTGTGAACCTGAGTGACCAGAGGGGGCCGGACCCCATCAATAACAGGAGTCCCAATCCCCTCCAAGTCACAGGGTTGACCCACCATCACCTCCTCAGTCTTGCCAAGATTCAGCCTTAAGTGGCTCACCCTCATCTGGTCCCCAACCGCAGCTAGGAAATGGGTAAGCATCCTGGCCGAGACAGGCCAGATTAACTAAACCCTATCCACCTGGAACAGCTCCGCCGGATGAGAGTTCGCGGACACTATGATAGCAGAGAAGAAAACCTTACTTGTCGCTATCACAGCCATGGCATAGTCTTTCCAAAATGATCTATGCCTCAATAGGTCAGCTTCAGTGCGAGTCGACCACCACCTGTGCTCTGATCACCTACCCTCCTGCTTCAACTGCCTCCGATCATCCATATACAATGGGGACCTGTGCTGTCGCATCAGTGGGAGCACACATCTGGGTGCAACCATGTCAACGGCCATGGTCAAGATGACATTCCATAAAGCAACCGGTCATCGACAGAGTAGCCATCAAGATCAGTAGCTAAATCCCCCAGATAGTTCTGGAAACCAATCAGATCCATTAGTCGCTGAAGCAGACCATCCTAATAGGTCCACCACCCTGACGAGGGCATAGAAGGGCAGGGATCTGAGCTTTCAGAAGATAATGGTCCAACCACAACAACGGTGTTGTAACACCACCCCGATAATCAGAGCCCCTGTTTCCAGGCTGGTGCAAAATATCAAATCCAAAGTGGGTCCTGCCTCATGTCGGTCTGGATATTACCTGGGATAGGCCCATGGTTGTTATGGCAGCCACTCTGCCCCTGAAAGGCTGACCTCAATGTGCATGTTAAAATCACCCAAGACAATAAGTCTGGGGGAACCCAACACCACCTCTGAGACCAGCTTGGTGAGAGCAGTCAGGGAGTCTGCTCTGCAGTGGGGTTGTCAGTACACCAGCAGGATCCCCAATCTATCCCCTGCCAAATCTAACACGAGGTGGACACATTCCATATTGGATGAGTTAGGCACCTCCGAAAGGTCAAGGCGTCTTTACAGATCACAGCCACTACCCCATCCCCAATTTTAGGCTGATGCTGCACCGAGTACCTAGTTGGCACCATCTGGGACAAAATTGGCCCAGGTGCCTCATCCAGTCAGGTCTCCATAATGCAGATGAGGTCGGCAGCCTCATCCTGAATAAGATCACGGATGGTTGATGTTTTATTAGCCACTGACCTCATGCTGATCGGCATCAGATCAGAGGCCCTACCAGCCTTAACCCAAAAAAATCCTGAGAAAGGGGAGGAGTGGGACATATATACCAAGTGCCTCTTGCAACAGTTCCGATGCCCAACTGCCATAACTCCCCATGCCCAACATGACCCCAAATAACTGTCCACATCCCAACCTGTTCTGAAAAAGTTCCCCCCCCAACACCTATCAATCCCCCCCAAAAGGGCCCACAGGGACCCAGGGAGGAGAGTAGAGGGTCTCCTGAGCCCAGTATTCCCAGAGGCAGAGTGGAAAAGGAAGCATGTGGAGAAAATCCCCCCTTCCTCCCCCATGCCTATACCCCCACAATCACAGGGGGGTACAGGCACTCCCACCCGCTTCCCCCATGCCCGTACACTGCTTTCACAGGGGGACCAGGGCACTCCCTCACTCTCCCCCCACACACCCCTCATAGGGGGGTTATAGAAAAACCCTTCCCAACCGTACCCCCCATACCCTCTCCATATCCCAACCAACCTAAAAACCATTAAGACAACCATCAGCAAACAAACCCTCCACCCCCTTTAGCGCTGGCCTTCAACAGCTGCTTACAAGCAGTGGGGGTTTTTTTTATAGTCCCTAGAAAGGACTATATAAAGTCAGAGGTGGTCCAGAGGTAGGGGCAGGGCAGCTCCAGGTGGAATGCAAAGAAATATACAAGGAGAAACAAGAGGAATAGAGAAAGGAAGTGAGACAGATCCAGCACATGACACAATTCAAAGTGCTGGTTTAGACCTTTAAAGCTCTAAATGGCTTGGGCCCCACATGTCTGAAAGACCGTCTGTCCGCCCATGTTCCACTGCAACCCCCGCGGTTGGCTGGGAGCACCCTCTTGTGGAGGATCCATGCTGTGGAAGATACGCCCATATGACAAGAGCCCGCAGAGAGGGATTCTCAGTTGCTGCCCCAGTATTATGGAACTCCCTTCCTCCAGAGCTCTGCCTGAGCATATATTCTGGAGGCAGTGCAAAACTTTTCTTTTTGGCAAAGCACTTGGCAGGTGGGGGATAGGAGTTGGGGTGAGGGTAGGCATTTTCAGGGAACTGTATTGTATTATATTTTTATTATTTTTGTGGGTGTGTTTTTATTTCTGTAAGTTGCCCTGAGCCTCTGGGGATGGGCAGGGCATAAACGAACAAACAACAAAGGTAAGAGGCAATTCATCACATAGGTGGCATGTAATGTGAACGTGGAACTGCCATCTTGTTTGGACAGACTGGTCTTAAAAGGAAAGCCAGGTTTATTTGTGACTGATTCCACTAGAATTGTCTGCAAAGTTATTGGAAGGGATAAGACACAGGGAACCATGTTTTCCCCATTGACAGTAGTGGGAGAAAGGCAGTGAACATGGGTTCCTGGCCATGAGACAGCAAACTACTCTTCATCATCATCATCTCTCTCTCGCTATTTAAACCAACAAAACCAAAGGGCTTTAACCTGCAGCCTGGAATCAGTAGCTAGACAAGAGAAATTAGCTGTTTAACGTTGGAAGTGAAAGGTTAAGCATCAGGCAGGAGGGTTCATCGGAGAGATTAGTCTGAGTGATGAATTCAGGAAGGAGAAGAGAGAGAATTACGGAGATTTAGAGAATTACAACATCTGAAAAGATCTGTGTAAAAACAATAAGAGAATACCAACTTTTAGGGGCTGCCAAAACAATGAGGTATTTTAAAATTTAAACACATAGGTGTGTAAAATATCTTTTCTCAAATTAACAAGAAAGAATGCTAGATGGATTTTTTAGTGCTATCCATGTCTTGTCAGTAATCCAGTGGTGTGCAACAATACCTAAAGATCTCAACTAATTTGGAGAAAAATTCCATTCTTCTGAATACGCTTTTATGGAAATGATTTTCAATACAAAAGTTAAGACTTCTTGCAAATCCCATTCTTTGAAATGCTCACAACTTGACAGGCCATGCAACTTTTCAGATATGCATCTGTTAGTCAAATGCAGCTGGAAACTTCTCTTTACCTGTTCCATTTTCACTGGTGCTTATCAACTAAGGGTGAAACTTTTGCATTCCTGAAGTCAGTGGTTGAGCTCCCTTTGACTTAATTAGTGCCAGGATCTCACTTCAAGTGTTCCTACATGTTTCTGCATATTCATACTGTGGACCAATTAATACAATACCCACAGCACGGATCTTTTGCAGTAAAGACTATGTAGCCGACACATTTAGTACACAGTTGGCAACCATTTTATTGTTGTGGCCCCTCTGACAAAGGATGTGACAGAGCTGAATTCCCAGTTCTGAGGCAGGCAAAGGATAGAATTTCCATAGTTTGGGGGTTCATGCTTTGCTGCTACAATAACCTGTTTTGTGATTTTTATTTCATACTCAAAATATTCATAGAATGATTCATCTAAGCCATAGCCTGTTAAGTGCAGATGGTACCCATCTAGACATTCAAGTGTAAAACAAAACTTTCAACAGATTCAGAAGGATTCAGATGTCCCACCCATGCAGCAGGGGAGGCGAAAAACCCTCAAAGTCAACTGTGAATCTGCTTAGAGGGGGAATTCCTTCCCAACCCCAGACCCTGAGCATGTGCAAGGCACCTAACATACAATATATTACCCAGGCTTCAGAATGCCACGACAGCCCCATGTTCAGCAGCACACAACTTTGATGCTACAGGAAGAAATGGGGGAGGGGTTGTGAGGAGAGGGGGGGGGGCACTTAATCCTGTAACATCAAATAATACAAACTCCTCACAAGATATATGCCTAAAATTTATCCAACTCCATTTTGAAGCTATTTAGATTATTTCCTCCCACAACAGCCCCTGGAAGCTTAATCCAATAGTTCACTGGTCTTATTATTAAAAACCTCATTCTAATTTCCAGCCTAAATTTATGGATAACCTGCTTGCATCCATTAGTTCTTGTACCCAGCAACAAATTTATTTACGGCTTGTGCCAAATTAAATATCAAACAGACATACATCTGTGTATAAGAAGGACATTATAACAAGACTCTGTCCATTTACACAAACAACTTCAAAGTTATAAAACAGTAATCTCATCCCAGCAGTGGGATTAAACATAATCCAGTTTACCAAAACCATAAATCGTTTAAAACCATTTAATTTTAAACACCTTCTGAATCATACAATGCAGTCTTAGCTTGATCCTTATACTAAAAATCCAGGCCAAGACCTTTTCTCGTCTTTTCAACTTGAATGAGAAAGTTTCTGAAGGCATGTAAAATTCCAGTGGAGCCACTTTGTAATAACCATATTGTTATTAACTGGTTAGGCCATCCCAAAAAGTGAGACACCCTAAGAGAAAGCAAACTAGCTCTCTCTCATAAAGAGGGCACTGCCATAGGAGATGGGAAATATCCTCTACTACTTTAAAAGAGCATGAACAAATTCTATTTTCATAGGGAATATTATCCCATCTTCCTCTAATCACTGCAATTCTAAGTTGGTTTAAATGGAGTTTTGCCATGACTTTCCTAAGTCTCGGTTTCAAGGTTGCAACCAAATGAGGAGCTGGTCCCATCTCAATCTTAAAATACCCATATAGGGTAGGCGCAGGGTGCAGCCGAGGGCATTAGGGACACTGACCCGCCTGACGCTCTGTCAATTTACCTAAAGGCACTGTCTGAAAGGTAGTGAGTGTCACTCTGATGATTCCAGACCAATTTTCTGACCTGCCACAGTCACAGGAGTGTTGTTGGGGTTGCAACTGAAACTTCTGGGTGGATGGGGTCGCTGGGAAACTGCGCATGCGTGAGTCTTAATGAGACTCTGTGCATGTGCTAGTTGAGGCAGCCACTCTGGAGCTGGCTGCCCGGCACACAAATCACTGGGGGGCGGAGTCTGATTGTGATCAACAATCAGGCAGGCAGGCAGGCAGGCTTGTTATTGGAGGGGAAGTGGGGGCACTCCCCCTCCAATAACCACTGGATCCACTGGGGGCAGGCTTTCATAGAGCCCTATGGGCTCAATTTTAAAAGGCACCTGGGTGCCAATTGTAGATGCCCAGACGAGATGTGCAGCTGCGCCGCAACTGAAACAAAGCAAAGGCCTGCCCAGGAATTAATTAGGGGAGAAGCACGGCTGTTTTTGCATGTGTACTGAGCGTGCAGGCTGTTTTTGCTGCTCTGCTGAGCTTCTAGGCGCCATTTTATGGAGAGTGAGTCTCAGTGTCCTGGCATGGTTGGGACCCTCTCTCTCTCTGCTTGTCTTGTCACTGTTGCTATGGTTGCTGGAACCCACCCACCCCCGGCCCCCTTTATCCGTCATCCCCAAGGGACAGACAGAGACTTCTGTTTCTGTGCAGCAGTGTGAAGTGGTGGTGAGTACTAAATTGCTTGGGGGGATGGGAGACACTGGGGAAAATGGGGCTAGGCTGGAGGGGAGGCTGACTGGGAGACACTGGGGAATGGGGCTGGGGGTGGACTGGTGGATCTGTATTTTGCCAATATGGGTTTGTTTGTTGCGTTGAATGAATTTAAGTTGGTTTGTATTTTATTTGTGGGTCCCCGGTTGTCCCCTCTCCCCTGGGCATGCCATGCCATGCAATGCATTGCAGGCAGGCCAGGGGCAGTTTTCTGGGCCCAGTTGTAGCTTGCAAATTGTGCTACCGCCACTTCTTTAAAATGGTTCCCTGTCCCTTGAAGTTTTTCACCCTGTGAGATCCTAGTTGTCTGCTTTCTGGTTTGTTTTTTTGTGAGTGGATGGGGGGCTTATATGGAAGGGTTTCCTTGCTGGAATGTTCCTTGCATTTTAAATTGGCCCCACCCTTTGCAGTTTGGTAGGATGTTGTGGCAGGCTTTTCTGCAAGAAGGCCATGCCATGTTTGTTGGTTCACTAATGGTTACTCTTTGCATGAATGCTCCCTGTCTGGTTGCAGCAATGCCTTTTACATTGCAGCAGAACTGTGTGGCATGTTTTAGGGTTGGAGGACACGTGGAACTCCAAGCTGATGCTTTTGTGGTGTGCTAAGGCTAAGAACTTCACATAATATTGTTGGCTTAAGATGGTTTGCTTTGCTCGCTCTGTTTGTGCATGTGCACTGCTGGCTCCCCCTCCTCCTCTCCCAAGCCCCAAGCATGTGCACAGCTGGTGGCCATTTGTGGGTGGCCATGGCTACTCTTGGTTAAAATGGCCCCTTTGTTGTTTTCCACCTAAACTGTCTGCTTTCTGTTTTTTAGCTGGGGGGGGGGGGACGGGGGGCGGCATGAGGGGGCTTGGATGGACGGGTTTCTAATCTTTGCTGGAATGTTCCATGCATTTTAAAATGGCCCCTTTGCAGTGCTAGTTTGGCTTTTCTGCAAGAAGGCCACCATGCCACATGTTGGTTCACTAATGGCTAGTCTTTTCATGAATGTTTCCTTTCTGGTTGCATTAGTTGCCTTTTACATTGCAACAGAACTGTGTAGCATGTTTTGGGGCCGGAGGACAAGTGGAATTCCACGCTGCTGCTTTTGTGGTGTGCTAAGGATGTCACAAAATATTGTTGGCTTAAGATGGTTTACTTAGCTTGCTCTGTGTTCACATGTGCACTTCGGGCTCTGCCTACCGTTGGCTCCGCATACTGTTGGCCTGGATGCTCCTACATCTTGCCTCACCCTGCGCCCCACTAGCCGCCACTGATATAGGGGGACACTTTTTGCCCACTTTGAAATAGCCAGGTCATTTTTATATTAAATATTAATCAAACTCCTAATAATTAAAGATTCTGCTCCAGGTAAAGGGATTCTGTCTAATTCCCAGCTATCTCCCAACCCATGAGAGTATAATATCAATCTAATTTCTTCTAACCATCTGAACTTTACGTTGGGGTGATGCCACTGGTCCAGGAAACATAGATTAGGATACCTGTCAGGATCGTACTGCCTAATATTTAACCAATATTTAATTTGTCTCATATAAGTATATATTTTCATGTTATGAGTTCCTGTTTCTAGATGGAGTAGGGCCCCAGGAGTTCCTTTGTGCACTGCTAATAAGCATCTTTAAAAAGACCTTTGGATAGCCTTGACAATTCTCCGTAAGTAGCATTCATTCAAAATATTTCAGGTCCATAGAGCAGCGAGGAGAAAATCTTAAGATTTCTAGCCTTCAGTCTCCCCCCCTCCAGGGCTTCTTCCCAAACCTGCCATAGAACGTAAACCTATGATTTATTTGCGTTTTCCGCTCAAGATTACTAAGATGTTTAGACCACTTTAAAGAGCTGGAAAAAGTGACTCCTAAATAAGTAAAAGTCTACCTGTTCCATTAATTCATTATTGATAAACCACTTATGATGCCTCCGAGCCCCAAAGATCAATACTTTGGACTTTCTTCCATTAATTTCCAGCTTATTTATACTGCAATATCATTGGAATCTGGCAAGCACAGCCTTTGCAATCCCACCTTAGAAGTAGCCATTAACGCGGTATCATCCACATACAATAGGCACAATATATCTTGTCCGAGGATCTTAGGGGCATGTAACTTAGAATTCGATAAAAAGGGAGCAGGATAGAAGTCTTTAAATAAATAAATAAATGTCATGAGGGGGTTTGGTGTCATCAGTATGCTGACGACACCTAACTTTACCTCTCTTTTTCTCTGACCCAGACCCTGCAGTCTCGGTGCTTACTCGGTATTTAGCAGCTGTGGGGGGCCAGATGCGGGTGAGCTGTCTGAAGCTGAATCCCAACAAGACAGAGGTGATGTTGGTGGGGAGGGTGGTGGGGTTGACGACCCCCATCATAGATGAGGTTTGCCCCACACTGGTCCCTCAGGTTTGGACCAGTCTTGGGGTGCTCCTCGATTCCCAGCTCTGCCTGAATGTCCAAGGTGGGGGCTGTGGTGAGGAGTGCATTTTTCCAATTACATCTGGTGAGGCGGCTTCAATCGTATGTCTCGGATTCCAATCTTGCCACTATCGTCCATGCTTTCATCACCTCAAGACTGGACTACTGTAACACGCTCTACGTGGGGCTACCCCTGATGATGGTTCAGAGGCTGCAGCTGGTGCAGAATGCAGCAGCCAGCTGAGCACATTACACCAGAGCTCCGTTTTCTGCACTGGCTGCCTATAGTCTCCTGGGCTGGATTCAAGGTGTTGGTACTTACCTTTAAAGCCCTATACAGCCTAGGCCCTAACTATCTGCAGGGCCACCTCACTCCCAGGGTTCTAGATCGACCCCTGGAGTCAACTGGGAGTGTCCATCTCGAAGTCCCCCGAGTATCTCAGGGAGCAACTATGGAGAGGGTGTTCTCGGTGGCCTCCCCAAGGCTGTGGAACTCCCTCACGGCAGAGGTGAGTGGCCCCGGACCTCCCCTCCTTTCGACGATTATGTAAGACCTGGATGTTCTGCCAGGTTTTTGGTGGGGGAGATGGGTAAGGGGTGGAGGAATGGGGTTATCATCTCCACCATGTGGATTTTTATATTGTCTATTTTTATATTCTATTTTTATTGTGTTCTATGTTTTAACTATAAATTGTGAGCCAATCCAAGCTGCTGATAGCAGGAAGGTGCAGGATATAAAACGTGTCGATAAATAATCAAATAAAATCAATATTAATTGCTTCTCACATTACACCCTCGACTGACCCCCAACTGTGGCCCAATGGTCATCCATGGAGACTTTTGCTGGTCACCTGCTAGCTCTTATTGTTTTCTGCTGCTAAGCTACATTCAAGAAGCTAAAATCCACTTAAAAGTAGCTTCTTAGTACAGAATTACTATTCAACGTAAGCAGCTG
Source organism: Sphenodon punctatus (assembly GCA_003113815.1). Taxonomy (NCBI): domain Eukaryota; kingdom Metazoa; phylum Chordata; class Lepidosauria; order Sphenodontia; family Sphenodontidae; genus Sphenodon; species Sphenodon punctatus. The sequence goes on along the minus strand of QEPC01006580.1, from coordinate 1,955,256 downwards.
CTGTAAATGCTACAGGAAAGTTATGTGATTGAGGACCATTAAGGAGACACTCCATTTAAAGGTGTAGTCCATGCTACAGCAGCTTTCGAGAGCCTTTGTCCTAGTCAGACAGAATCAGTGACAGCTGGAACAGAACCCAGAAGTGTTGACTCAATCCCGTTTTAACCACTAACGCCACTGAGGGTGCTTTTAAACAAGTAAGGTGATGGGAGGGGAGCCTGTGGCCACAGTGTGGCTCTGCTGCAGAATACCAACATAGATAGAGTGCACGGGGAGTGACTCAAATAGGCAGCTCCCAGCATGGTTACCGCGACCACGAAGGCTAATGCACTCCTCCTGCCACGGACCATGGGGGAGGGGGAAGCTCACCAGGCTAACCTTTGCAAGTGACATGTCCCGGGTGTGAGCACTGGGGAGCCCAGGCTCCCAGCACTGCCGGCCACGGCTTATCACTTGCAAAGGCCACTTCCCTCACCCACAGCTATGAGCAGGGGACCTGTCTGCCAGTGTGGCTGGCTGCTACCGTTCATACGGTCAGGGACTCTATGGCCACCTGTTGCCACGCATCCATTTGGCTTCCCCCACACAGAGTACTCCGGATTTTCTGGCAGTGCTCTGTGAGTGGCTGTTAATGGGTGCTCCATGGCTCACAAGAGTGCGCATCTTAGACAGGCAGTCGGATCCATGGCTCCTGTGTGGCATCTCATCTGAAAACACCTTGACTCAGGCTCAGTCTAGATCAGATCAGATATAGCACCTTGGCATCCAATAGAGGTATAAAAAAAGATGCACATCATTGCTAGAATTCTGACAACACAACTGTCTGACTGATGAATAGGCTTTTTTTCATATGGTTTTGATGAACCAAAATCAAAAATTAATTGTACTCTCTATATCAAAAATATTTTACAGGGAAAGGACATAATGGAGAAAAAAACCAAAAACCTAAACAAAAGCAAAGAGACAATCCAAGGAAAAGGTATTTTCCTGCTAGAGATTACTAAATGTCCAGAGCCCACTTTCAGCTGTGCCCAGCATTAAGTTCATTGGGCATGTAGGTGTTTGGATCCTTCATTTGTACCATACTTTCAACAAGAGGATGGAATTAATCTTTCTTCATTTACCTACAATGTTGCCTCTGAGGTCAGGGCTATATTTTGATGAATGGAGGTGAGGGGTATGTAAACCAAAGGTCATGATTGGTGAAGCATAAGAATTGTTAGCAAATTTGTAGTTAAAGCTCTGATTTTTTTTCCAAGTTTGAGTCATACATCATCACTCATTTTCACTTGCCAATATTCTCTATCCATTTCTTCTATGCCTCGCTTTTGGAAATTTTGTTGAGCTTTAAAGACATTTTGTGAGGGTCTGTCCACATAGCTCTACATTTCTCGAATTTTTTTTTAAAATTCTAATTAATAAAAGAAAATGAAAAATTAAATGAAATGTGATCCAATAGAACAAAGTAGAAGTAACCAGATCTCTGGAGAATTTGTGGCTTTTTAACTACATCAGGAAGTAATTACACAATATTTTCCAGAAGTGAAACAGTGAGCCTAACTGGAAAAAATGTGGAAACATTTAGTTAGAACAGTAGAGCAAGGTAATAAAGTCCCCTTTTATGGATTTAACTCTGAAGGAAAATATGCAAATAATTAAGTCTTTAAATCTGTTTTTAATCACAATAGTAGGATAAAAGTCAGAGGCAAAATTCTATCTTGGGTTTTCTATGGCAAGAACTGCTGTTTTCCTTGAATGATAACCCTGAAGGGAGAAGTCAAAGCAAATGAGCAAACTAACAGCTGAAGTTGTGCTGGGCACTTTTGTTAATTAATTTCACTGATGTCCTTAGTTGGCAGCATAAAGAAAATGTATTGCTTGTAAGATGCACACAAAAATCCTTGAGTGATGAAACGAACTTTCAGTCTGTTTTCCCCTCTCCTCAATCCAACCAATGGGCGTTCCCTACCAAAATGAGCAAGCAGACAGGCTACAATTATCAAACAACTTATGCCAGAGGAATCCTATTGAAGGTCAAACCTTCAATGGGGCTCCTCTGGAATAAGTGGCTTGAGGACTGTAGCCCTAAGCACTTTGGTAATTTCATCTATGCTTTTCCTTGTGAAATGTAAAGCTCACATGAAACAGATGTTGTCTTCACCCTCAAACCACACTTAAAATTCTATTTGCTGGGGAGGGGGAGGGAGGGTTGTGTGTATGTTTGTTTTTTTAATGCTTAGCTTGGTGACCCTTAGATGGTGTCTTCATCATAGCTGTGTAGCCAACTCTCTCTGCTCAATCTCTTGCCAAGACATATGCCTCACCTAAAGTGATGTTAATCCACTTGACACATGTTAGACTGTAATCCCTCCATCTCACTGTAGGGCATCCTCTGAGTCAGTGCTATCGTGCAGCTTGGTGGAGCTCAAGTAAAATATGACTCTTGCAGAGCAAGTGTACAAGACTCAGCCACTTTATAATCAAAGATGATGGATGATACCCTGTTCAGCCTTAGTAGAAGTTTTTGCTCTGAACTGGTGGTACTTCATATTCTCTATTAGATACAGGTATTTCATGTTAGCATAGCTGCAACTACTCTGTCAGCAAGCTTGCCTAGCATAAGCTGTGAACCCTCTTCACTGTAAGAGAATACAAGAAATAAGCCTCTTCTGGTATCCTAGTTTCATAGACTAACAGACTAATGAGTTTGATTTTGTGAAGACTGGCCTCCTTCATCTTGCCATGACAGAGTTACTTTTGGCAACTCCCAAGTTAATTTCAGCTTTGGGACTGCTGTGATTCCCCAATCATACAACCAAGATGACTGAATAAAAAGAACTATTCCAAACTCTTCTGTTAACTTTTCACATGTATCAGCTATATTCACATTTTACAGGAATATTTTTCTCATTTCAAACTGAACTATAAGCATAACCTTTTTCAGCACTCTGACATAACATGCAAAATACTGTTCCAGTAACACTACTGATGTCTTCCTTTGCACGGCATGCCTTTGTTGCAAAGTGCCTACGCAAGCAAGATTTCCTGTTTCCTAGACACACAGTGATATCTGGTGTACAGCCAGCTAGAAAGGCTTAATAGACACAGTTTCTATAAAACAACCTCTAGATTCTTTAAGATGCCAACTGGAAAGAAGAAAAAGGTAGGTAGTTCAGGATGTCCCAAATAAAGTTAGATGTACCAGAGCACTAGGTCAGATGTCAGTGTTTTATCCTATATATAAAGCTGAAAACTGCCAGTCTGCCTGAAAGTCAACTGCAGGAATTGGTTGAGCTGCTGTGATGTCAGAGAATGTTCAGAATCATTTCAACTACTCTGAGGGAAGAGAAGAGATGGATAGGTGGCTTCAAAGTGGTAGATGGATTCAGTTATTTAAGTATCATAAACTGAAGGTAAAAGATTGCCTGCCTGCTGTAGGCAGGGGTGGAAAGGGGCCTGCCCCAAACCAGGCTCAGTCTCCCTAAGGGGGTGTTTCCCTCGTCCCTCCCTAAAAGGGTAATGCCAGGGCCAATGGGGACAGAGGGGAGGTGCCTTGGGTGTGGGCTGATGGTCAGGTAAATACCTGTGCCTCCCCTCTTGCCCCATCTGGCCAGAGAGGACAGGAGTTTTTTCCCCAACCCCCCCTTTAGACATGTATCACATATAGGCTGTTTTGCAGAAATGTAACAATCCAGGGTGCAACTGCTCTGGGCAGCCGCTGGTCACTGTTTTCAGGAGCGAGAAGATTTTTTTCCTCCTGGTTAATTGGCTTTGGTGCAGTTGGGTTTATTGCCTTCTTCACAGCAGTTAGGGGCTGAGTCACGCTTACTGTATATGCTTCTTTTTGCCACAACTTCTAGTGGTTAGCGGCTTATGAACCATGCTGTGGTGAGGACCCCTATGAGCTAGGGAGATGCTGCAGCGTCCCATCCCCACTTGGGGAGCGGGGATGTCCTAGGGGTGGGGCCCCCAGTTCCTGTTCCTGCCACTATGCACACAGGTTATGCTCATTGGTGGGTTACCAATGTTTGTACATTGCACAATAAAGTTGTGGCCAAGGCCTTTATTCCATCCTTATTGGTGTCATGTCTGGTTTTTATGGGCGCAAATGGCTTCTTAGCAAAGAACAGCACAAGAAGGTTAATGTGAGAATTGTGCTGCATGAGGTGGCAAGATAGCTGCTGTTTAAACAGCTGCTCACACCACGGCTGAGTGAATCTGAATTGCCAACATGGGAGATGAGCAGGGAGCTGAACACTGGGCAGCCCAAAAACAACTTTCCAGTTTCAAGGATAATCATGTCTGTAGGTGGCTGTAAGTTTGGCCTTTAATCACAGCAGGTTTACTATTGCCTATTACAGATCTGTCACATTTCACATACTGCTTAAAAAGAACCGTCCAAATCTTCTGCCATAGGTCACTCGGTGCTTTTTAATTTTACACCCACCAAATGACTTTAATGAAACTGACAACTTCCAGTTAAACTGGATTGCCAGAGCATTTAGAAATCTCCCTGAAGAGACAACAAAAATACAACAACACAATGTAAAATCCATTTAAAATTATTTAAGAACAATTTTTAAAGGAAGGAGAGAATAGATTAAGGAGATAATAGATACAATAAATGTAAGGAGGGAGATTCTGCCACTTCATGAGCTACTTACTTTATATCAGATTGTCTGGGTTGCAAAACTAAATGAAATTATGTTTGTAAATCACATGGATGCAATTTGAAAGGAGGTGGAAAGGAGGTGGAAATGATATCCTCCGCTAAAACAGAATGTACGGGAAGGCATAGGTGAAATAGGCAAAGTGTTTTTAGGTTTTGTTTCAAGTGTATTTTAGATGACGTTTGATTGTAAGCACGGTAGTAACTGGTTCATTACTTACAACTCATCTTGGATGTTGTCCGTTAGCTTGAATAGCTGCTCCTGTCCTTCTGCCTGGCTTTCTGAATAGCGAGGCAAGAGTCCTTGTGGGCCTCGACAACAACGTGGCTTTCTCACTCTCTCAGCTTGTGTCCTACATATAACAACACACATGCAAAATTGTTAATTCATCCAGGGCAACTATTTCTTGCTCCCTTCTTATGAATTTCAGTCAATATATTTAGAGTAGGGCTGAAACTGGTACTCGGTAACTCAATTGAGCAATGCTAACCTGATCCTGTGCTGCCGAGTCACCGTACCCTGTCTTCCCATGAGGGCCTCCCAGAAAGTAGCAGCTCACGGCTCACAAGCAGCCACAGCTGTTCTAATTCTGGGAGGAGATTGGGCTGCCATCTTTTTGTTCTGGGAGCATGTTGGAAAATGTAGTCCAGCATGCTTCCAGAGAGCCAGCCATCCCTCCTCCAGCTGACCCAAATTTTCCTGCTGTCTCCTTCCTGTCTGCCATGCCCACCCTAGACATTTTCATGCTTCACCCCCTTCCTGCCTGCTGCACACACACACCATTGTTTGGTCACATATGGACAGGAGGACATATAAAGGGGACTCAATATTACAGAGTAGCTCCTGGAAACTCGAGCCCAATCCTTGAATACTCAGAAATACCCACAAATAATTACTGCCCTACGCAATTAATCCCTAACTCAGAAACTGTGTGTGGTTGCATGTTGGTCCCAAATGTGAGACAAAGTAGTTCTCTTTTATTGGACTTACTACAGTTCCCTCCCAAGTGACTGCTTTCTCACCTTGCGTTTTCTCAGTCTGTAATTCTAACTTGTTACACGCCCAAGGAAGGGCCCTGTGCAGCCCAGAAACTTGCATACTCTCACTATTGGTTTTAATAAAAGATAATCACTTGAACTACTTTATCTCCATCTCAATATACTCAGTCATATTTTAAACAAGTTTTTGGCATGAAAAAGCCAAGTAATTATTTAGATTTTACTAGCATCTGCTGTATGTGGATTTGGCAATATTTTATTCAGGGTAATTTGTGGATCTATATCTCCCTGACCCCAAGAGCTTAGGGCAGGTAATGACATATTAAAACAACATATAAAAATGAGTATATCACACATAAAACACCACATATATAACATAAAAATCTCCTAACCACTCCCCTTCCCAAATAATAAAATTATGGCGTATATTAGATCGACTTTGTGTTCTCTATCCAATTGGTCTGAAATTGAAATGGAGGCAGGTGAAATTAAGAGGAAAGAAGCACTGTGTGTCAGTGGGGCAGGGGAAGGGGGCGTTGACCTGGGTGACCCAGCAGGGGCCTGGCCCCCGACCCTCCCACTTGTCGAGTATCCCCACGCACACGCCCAGGCTCCTACTAGCAAACGGATCTATCTGGGTAATAAAGCCCGTCAGGATAGTGTGTGGGCCGTTCCCTGGGCTTGCGCACCTGGAACTTAGGCCCCTATCATCATAGGGCGCCCGGTGACAAGTAGGAGCCTGTGCCACAGGAACCCAGTCGGTCTCCAACACACGGCTCCCACACTCCAGGAGGGACAGGGAGGGGGGAAGTGAGGGAGGCGTGCCCGGGAAGGAGGGAACAGGGCCCGGGGAGACGGGGAAGGCAGACGGGACTCAGGCAACGACAGCAGGGGAAACTTCAAGGTAGCCTTAGGAAGGAGAAGGTTCAGGGATCGAACGCCACACTCAAGACAATCACTCGCTCACTTGCTCCAAGGGAAA
>QEPC01006580.1:1842151-1942718 GCA_003113815.1 Sphenodon punctatus | reverse complement strand
CATGCCCGCCGAAAGGCGAGCAGACCCGGGGCCAGGCGGGCTTCCTTCGGAAGGGAGTTCCACAACTGTGGCCCGACCACCAAGAACGCCCTCTTCATGGTGACCCTCTGCCTTACACGGGGGACTTCCAGATAGGCGGCCCCAGTGGATCGGAGGGTCTGTCCTGAGTCACGGAAGGCGAGGCGGTCCCCGAGATAAGAGGGGCCAAGACCATTTAGGACTTTGTATACCAATACTAACACCTTGAACTTGGCTCGGTACGCTATAGGCAGTCAGTGCAGAGGATGGAGCACTGGTGTAATGTGCTCACGGCGACCTGTCCCCATAAGGAGACGGGCTGCCGCATTCTGCACCAGCTGCAGCATCTGAACCAATATCAAGGGAAGCCCCACGTACCATGTAGAGCGCGTTGCAGTAGTCAAGCCTTGAGGTAACGAAGGCATGGATGAGAGTGACCAGGTTGGGTCTGGAGATGTATGGGTGCAGCCTCCACACCAGATACAGCTGGCGGAAGGCGGCTTTAGCCACCGCCTCCACCTGCCAATCCAGGTGGAGATCCGCTTCCAAAATCACCCCCAGACTCCGAACCTGCTGGGCAACCGGAGGGCAGCCCCCCCCCCAATAGGAGGAGTCGACACCTCCTTCGCCCTCCCCACTACCATCACCTCCGTCTTATCTGGGTTCAGCTTCAGTCTGTTCTGCCTCGTCCAATCCGCCACGTCCTCCAGACACTGGGAAAGTATCGAGACGGCAGGACCTGGGTCCATTGAAAAAGAGAGGTATAGCTGTGCACTTGCTTATGAAAAAGGTGGTACGGGCTAGACATCTGGAGTGCAGGGACAACTGCCTGTCATGGGCCTGTATTGTATTCTGTGCTCTCTCCAGTTTTTGGCTTCATCCACTTTTTATCTCTTGTTTTAGGGCACATTCACATGAGATCACACACGACTCTTTTCCTGGGTGTATTCTTTGTAGCAGGAGTTTTCATTCCCGCATTTTGATTGTTCCCACGTTCCCTCCCCTGTTTCAGGATTTACTGTGGGTACTGCCAATGCCAGTAATAGAAGTCTCATTATTTGTTGTGATTTGTTTTGTTTTTTTCCTTTTTCTGAGCATCAATACATTTGTCCTCACCAGGCAGGCAATGCGGGTTCTTCCAGAAAAATTGCCTCTGTTCCCTTCCACAGTAATTAAAACTGACTGATATGTGCATTAATCCCTTCACACGATAATGGAAACACAGGAGACAGATTTAGCCTGTATGTCAATCTTTAGCTCTGCATCATGCTTGGGGCATTCTGCGACCTAAACGTTTCACACATTCACAAAAAAGGTGGGGTGAGGATTTTTCCATCCTAAACATCTCATTAGATTGTAAAAGTCTTGAGGCAACTGCTTTTGTTAAATACTAGTACAGTGATAAACGGATTGAGGTTCAGATCTGTGACCAGATCTCCTAGGAAATATAGTGGAAATACAATAATAATAAATAACGATAATATATTGAAAAGTAAGAAACCCACAAATAAGATACATATTGTCAACCCCTGAGCCATGTTAATCTAACCTGTTTTGAAAAGGCTTCCAATGCTGGGGGACTCTCCAGTCTCCCCATGTAATCCGGTCATTATCCAACTATTCTCATGGTTAGAAAATTCTTGCACATACTGAACCTAAATCTTTCCTCCTTCACTCATTTCCACTATTTCCATCTTCACTAGCCATCTGGCTACTCAGCTTATAGCAGCCTTTTACATATTTAAGAGTAATGTCCCTTCATAGCCCTCTCTTCTCTACTGGACAGCCCAGTTCCCTCAGTTTTTCCTCATCGGTCTAGCATTCCATCTTTGTGGCCCTTCTCTGAACCTCTCCAGCTTGTCAACATCTTGTCAGCAACCCAGCTGAAGCCTAGTCAGTTCCAAGTAGAGTGAAACAATTAACTCTTCCTTCTTTAAATCTTAATCCACTATGTGTACAAGTATGTTATTGGGGGGGTTGCTTAACCTTCCTTCATTCCCAGGTCCTCTCCTGCAGCACTATATTAGCATTTCATTTTCATTTCATCTTTAATTTATACCCCACACTCTCCATGTTGTTTACATGTTGTTATAAAATCATTTTTTAAAATGGCTATTTGGAACCAAATGCAGTTTTGGGGGTTAGTGCACCCTGCTTTCCCCAAGATACTTTCTAACTGCAAAACAAACTTTTTTTCCTTCCAATCTTTAGGGGGGACAGGGTAATCCTGCAAAGCAGTGAGTTTTCTTCTTAAGCCATTTGGCAATAGCACACAAGACCACTTGCGTTTTAGCTCTGCTGCTTGCAGATGTTTTCTCTGGAGTCTTGTTTCTTCTTTAGTAACTTTCTTCCCTTCAACAACCCTTTCCCTGACCAACACTAGGGCTTGGATTTGGTTTTGCTTTTTTAAAATGTGATTTACTATAAGGTATGGGCATCTTTGTCGTCTCATTATCATCACAGCAAGCTACAGTTTCTCTCCCCCTACTTCTTTTGGCTACTAGGAGGCCCTTAACATGTGCCTCGTGTGCTGTTTGTGAACTGTTTCTTTAAATACTGCCATAGTTGTGCGCCAAGTAGGCAACTAAATTCATTCTACATTTATCACAGCTCCTGTTCTTTTTTGCTTTGTTTCCTGTCTTTGGCCTTATCTACATAATGAGGAAAGTTGTTTTCTCTAACTCAGTTTAGTTAAATGAATTTATTTATTTATTTAAACTTCTATCCTACCCTTCCCTCTAAAAGGCTCAGGGCAGCTTACAAGTAGTAGTAGGTTTATTCAGGCATGGGCTCTCGCCATGGCCAACGGATAATACAAAACAGAAACAAAAACATACAGCAGATAATACAAGGGCAACTTACAAAATAAAATATAAACATAACATATAAGAACATATTTAAAAAATGGAATCTTAAAATACAAACATAACCCCATAAGCCTCCCAACCCCCCCACAAGTCCCACCCAAAGTCACCTCCCCATTCCCCACATCCATCTCACCCACCAACCCCCCCATCCTCCACTCCTGCCACCCAAATGCCTTTATAAACAGAAAAGTCTTGCACCGCCTCCAGAAGACACTCAAGCTTGGGCTCAAAACAAACCTCGTTATGCACCAGCTGCAGTCTCTGAACACTCTTCAAGGGCAATGCTATGTACGGCATATTGCAGTAGTCTAGCCTCGAGGATATGAAACCATGGATGACGGTGGCCAGGTCTGAATCAGTTAAAAAAAGTTGCAACCTCCTCAACAGATTAAGTTGGTGGAAAGTGCTCCTGGCCACCACTGCAACCTGATGTTCCAGGCACAGAATGGGATCCAGGAGCACCCCAAGGCTAAAAACCTGAGTGGTCACAGGAAGCTGGGACCTCCCCAACAAAAAAGAACAGAAACACTCAAAACCAGCTCCGCACACCCTTGCCAAGTCCAGCAGTCACCTCAACAACCCCTCATGAGTCACTGTGTCAAAGGCCACAACGATCTAACATAATCAGCATGGTATGATTTCCTCTGTCAATCTAATTTTCCTTCTCTTACTTGGAAGGACAGCTGGTCTTGTTGATGGGATATGTTCCTCCTTGCTCCGGATAGGCATAATCAATTTGACTGACCGCGTCAGACCGTGGGAGGGGCATAGCCCAGTTCAGAAACACAGGTCAAGACTGCCAAAACTACTAAAAACATCTAATAATTATGATGAAACGTAACAGATGAAACTATCAAACAATAAATACCACTTACTAAAGGAACACAGAGTGAAAGGAGGTATATAAACAGTCATATGAAAAGGAAGAAGGGAAAGGAAATATTAGAGACTAGTCTCTACTCTGATGCTACTGAAGTGGCCCAATAGTGTTGAGCGAAGGTGTGACTCAACGCCCATGTGGTGGCCGTACAAATTTCCTCCAGAGATGCCCTACCCAGTAATGCTGAGTTAATAGCCACCTCGCAACTGAATGAGCCTTAATTCACTGAGGCACAAGGATGTGAGCTGCCTTATAAGCCTCACAAATACAGTCCCTCAGTCATCTAGCCAAGGTAGAGTTGGTTACTCATCTGCCTTTCCTCTTGTGACCAGAGGCTACGACAAAGACAAAAAGAATAGCGAGACTCGTGTGAGCAGCTCAAAAGGATACTTGGTTAGAGCCAACAAGACTATGGGCCCAATCCCAAACCCCCTGAGCTGGGGGTGTGCATGCACTACATGTGCAGCATGCACCGGTTCACTGAGCTTCGGATCGGCCCCAATGTTGAGTGTCTATGTGGGGAATCTATGCTGTACTGGGGGACAGATGAGCTCCGTTGCTCTTAAGAATCACTTGATATGTGGATGCGTCAATGAAACGACAGTGGAGGCTGGCCTGAGCAGCTCAGGATGCTTGAAAAAAGTGGACGCACCAAGTCCAGTCCTGCTTGTAGGAAGCCTAAAACCTCCTGAGCTCCTGCCGTTAATGTGTTCAGGTCATTATCTGTGCACCACTTAGCAAACCTACTCCGTATATCTTGTTAGTTGACTATCTTGTTGAGGACAGAAGGGTGTCTAACAGTCTTCCAGAGTAACCCATGGGCATTAGTTTCTCCTTATCAACAGCCAGACAGAGAGTGACAGCTTTCAAATGTCTAGATGTCGAATTGGGCCCTGTGACAGTAGGTCCTCCCATGCCGGAAGTTTCAGGGGCTCTGCCGTTGCCATGTCTAAAAACCATACTGTGGCCAGTGTGGAGCCATCAGTATCAGTAACACCTTCTGTTCCCTCGTTCAATGGATGACCTGTGTGGTATGATCGGAATTGGGGAGAATGCATACAGCAGTCCTTTGGGCCATGGCGTGGAGAGGGCATCCATCCCAGCGGCTGCTGGGTCTCTTTTTCTTGCCATGAAGATTGGAACCTTTTTGTTTGCATTGGTGGCAAACAGATCTATCAGAGGAGTGTTAAACTGATTCTGAATTAGATGGAAGGCTCTCTGTGAAAGGATCCAGCTCCTGAGAACTCAGCCAGTCTTCCTCCAAGTTGAGCATCCCCGTTATGTGAACCACTCTGATCGCCATGAAGTGCCTTTCCATCCATCTGAACAGAAGCATCACCTCTTCCTCTAACAACTTTGATTGGAGGCCCCTGATGATTTATGAATGCCATTGCTGTAGTGCTGTCTGTATGGATCAAAATATGAATATTGTTTCAGACAGCATGCAAACTGTAGCAAGGTTAGGTGGGACATTCTCAGTCTCAGTTGCTTGACTTGACACTTTGCTTCTATGTGAGACCACCTTCCCTGAGTTGATCCAAACTGACAGTGGGCTTCCCAGTCCCAGTTGCTCACATCAGTGGTGATGGTCAGGTTCTGAGAATCCTGAAGCGGAATCCCCTGAGAAAGCTGGTCTGGATGTGACCACCACCTCAGCTGTTTTTTTATTTGACTCAGGACCCAGATTGATAGGCTGACCTAGTCCGCTATCTCCTGTTGATAGGGGTGGAGAAAGGACAGTAGAGGCCTTAGGTGGAACCTGGCCCACACCACTGTATGATACTATGATAGGAATATATGATACTATATTCCCAAGCAGTTGTGCAAGGAACCTCAGGTATGAGCACTCCTCTTTGAACTAATGAGTCAGAAAGGTCTAGGACTTCTGTCTCTCGGGGGAGAGAAGAAGACGTGGTCCTTGGGTGTATCAATTTGTACTCCTAGGTGTGTGATGAATGTCGAAGGGGTCATGCAACTCTTTTTCAGATTTAATCAACAAGCAATTGGACTGCGGGTAGTTTCTAGTCAGGTGAAGATCCCTCTCCCCTTTGGTCTGCCATGGCAAATGGCAGGAATTTCCAGTGGGAGACCCTGATGGGTATATGTACAGGCATGCTTCTCGCATGCTCATCAAAGCTACGAAGTTCCTGAGATGTAGGGTGCCTATAAAGGCCATTTGGGTGTCAAAGGCCAGATACTCTGTTCTAGCCTACATTCTGGCCTACATTCTGTATCTCCCACCATTGGAGGGAATCAATTGTTCATCTCCAAGTCTGGTAATAAAATATTTTATACTTTGACAATTCCCTTTGTCTGTCTCCATACCTTTGGCTTCTATATGGTCTAGTGGTCAAGTCACACACTCCATTGTCACTGCCTTTGCCATTGGGGGGTCTGTTGGTCTCTTCGCCAGTTGCCCCTATGACTCTGAAAGGATGTTCTGGAGTGAAAGGAGCTCTTGTTTGCTGCTTTAGAGGGATTCAGAGGTAATGCCTTCTTTCTAGTTCTGTTGAAAGAGCATTTTCCATTGCTACCTCAAACAGCTTTGTGCCTTGGAATCGTGCCCAGGATAGCACAGACTTGGAGGGGATGTCAACTTTCCACAGGCGGAGCCAAACTGAATAGTGGACCAGTGCATTGGTTGCCATAGACCTTGTGTTTAGTTGTACTGCATCCAGGGTGGCATCTGCTACATATGCTGATGGCACAGGTTCTCGAAGCTGTCTTTAACCCTTCCGCTCAGCCTTCAGAGCCAAATCACTAGCCCATATATAAGCAGCTCGACTAAAACTGGAGGCTGATGCTGTTGCCCTGAGGGCCATGGAGAAGACCTCCTAATTCTTCTTAAGGACCAACTCCACCTTCCTATCAAGTGGGTCTTTTGGGAACCCCTCCCCCTCCGCTGGGAGGGCCATGGACTTAACAAGGTCTGCCACCCCTGCATCTAATTTGAAGAGTATAACAAACTTCTCCCGAACCTTGGAAACTGAATAGAATCGATTTATGAACTTGTGGGGCCCCTTAAATCTTGCTGGTTGAGTCCATTCCCCCTTAATGGTATCTACATAGAACTGAGCCAAGGGGAGCTGTGGTGCAGAGGCCAATCCCCTAGGGAATGCCCTCTTATTCTCCTTAGGAGCCTCCTGTGCTTCGGATGGGGGGGCGGGTGGCGTGGTAGGGAGATCTCCAGCACTGCTGCCACCTTGATTAGCAGTTTGCCATATGAATTTGCCTCAAATAGCCTTTCCTCTGCAGGTTCTTCTCCCTTATCAGGCTCTGACCCTGAGAGTTCACAATCCTCCTCACTGGGTGAGAAGGGGATGGAGAGGGGAAGGCGAGTGTGGTGCCTTCCGCTTGCAAGGCACAGGAGGAGCTTTTTCTTCCCCTTCTTTCCACACTTATCCTGCCACTTAGCTCTTTTAGCCTTCTTTTTGCCCCTTCTGTCCCTATGCTGGGAGCAGGAGAAAAAGGAGCAGAGGAGGAAGAAGGGGCAGAGGACGAAAAAGAGGAGGAGGAAAACCTGGGTAAGCTAGATGAATCCGAGGAATCTGAAGGGGAGCTGTTGTGTCTACTCTCATGTCCCCTGCTACTATGGGACCGGCTGTGACTACTGGGGGGGAGACAAGCTGCACTCCCTGGGGTTGCCTCCTTCCATGCTCCTCATGGAAGTTGATGGGGAACCCCCACCCCCACTCTACCCATTCTCATGAGGCCACCCCCAGGTCCCCTTGGTCTGAGCTTGTATGGCCGCTTTTAGATGAGACAAATTTGCGCATGATTGGTGAAAAATGCGCATGTTTTAATGCTTGTTTAAACACCTAAACCGTTTTAAATGCGCATTTGCCATGATCGTGTAAAAGCCAAAACCGTTTTGAATGTGTTTTTTAAATAATGCACATTTTAAAAAACTGGTTTTGGCATCCCCCGATCATCAAAGGGGCTCAAAACCGGTTTTAAAAAATGTGCATTATTTAAAAAACACATTAATGGCTAGGGAAGTGGCAAACCAAGCTGCTACCATAGCATCTGGAAAATCCCATCCAGTGAGCTGTTCTGGGTGGGAGCCAGTCTGGGTGCTCAATCTTGTCTCTATCCGGTATCTGAGTCATCTGATGCCCCAGAAAGATCTCATAATTGGATGGGAGAATAAGGAGTCTCCATCCTCTGGTTGTAGTCGAGATGAAAGAGCAGTCAGATGTACTTTCAGGGAGGACATCGATAGGCCAGAGCCCTGTAAGTGTAGGAGGTATTTAAAGACATGCATCATGTCGAGGGAGGTTACAGGGAGGGATAGGGAAGAACACCAGTTAGAAAACCATTTCCATTTAGCCGCATAATATGCTCAAGTAGATGGGCGGCGAGTGTTAAGTAAAATGTGACGTCTTGGGGAGCATCTTTTATCAAGGCAGTATCAACCAGGCACAGAGGTGGAGCGTTCCTTGATTGTGGTGCAGAACGGAGCTCTGTTGCCGAAATAGGAGGTCGGGCTGAAGTGGTAGATGTATTACCTCTGATGTAATTTCCTGTAGAGTCTGGAACCAAGGTTGCCTGGGCCAGAAGGGTGCAATGAGAATTACACGAGCCTGATCGGAGCATATTTTGCATAGGACCTTGTACAGGAGGGAAATTGGGGGATATGCATAAAGCAAGTCCCCATTCCAAGAGGTCACAAAGGCGTCCAAGATCAACCCTGGTGCCGCGCCTGCTCGACTGTAGAACCTGGGGATTTTGACATTTTCTTCTGTGTCAAAAAGGTCGATGGATGGAGTGCCCCATCTGTAGAAGATGTTGTTGAGGACAGTGTCGAGAGACCACTCGTGGTGGTCCGACATACGTCTGCTGAGACGATCTGCAAGGGAACTCTCCTGTCCTGCAAGGTGGATGGCCTGAAGATGTATGGTGTTGTGGATGCTCCACTCCCAGATGCCTTGAGCCTCTAACGAGAGGCACGTAGCTCTCGCTCTGCCCTGCTTGTTTACATATCACACAGTGGTATTATTTGTATTTGTATTATAAGTAAAAAATTGTATTATAAGTAAAATCCACACAGAGAATGGAAGCAAGAGAAGATGCTCAGCAGAGGATTATGGGATGAAGTGTAGATGGGTGAATTTTCCACCAAGCTAGCATTCAGATGTGACAGTTAATACACAGGAACCCTTTAACTACATAGTAGTAAACCCTTCACTATATAAAGGGAGGAGGAAGCGGCTATACAGCACAACCCCTCACGTCACATCTGAACACTGCAATGCTACTACATAGTCCAACATCATCTCTGAACAAGGCCATAGACACAAAAGAAGTTGGTCTGTATCCAAAGTAGTTAATACAAGTTTAGACCACAAATCACTGCAAGTTCCTTGGGCAGATTTTCCTTCTTTACCTGTACCAGTTTCCCCAAAATTTCAACAGGCTTCTCTTCTCTACTCCTATCTAATTGCAGCAGCCTTTTATAATCTTACCAAATAGACTTGTTACATTTTTAAAGAGACACAAAACAGGTATAGACAGCTTATCTCAGTTGGTTCACTTATCTTTCAGAATTTTCTTCTGTTTCTTCTAAGATTTTACCTGTCCCAAACCAACATACATGGCCCAATCAATGTATGCGCAGCAGCAGGGATATGCCATGAAGCAAGCATAGACACTAGCTGTGGTCTTTTGATTATGTGGCTGGTCTACGATGACACTGAGTTGGAGCCAGATTTTCCTTCCCTCTCACCCTTCATCCCCAGTGTCATTCCTTCAGCAAGAGAGTTCTACTGCAACTAAGAGCCAGAATGAGATGCCCTTATTGTTCCAGCTTGAACACATCCCACTTGTACTGAGAAAAGGAAAAATATTTTGTTCTCACTAGGTGTGGAATATGAACAAGTCAAAGGGTAATTTCAGACGTGACGGGCCTTTTGGCCCACCACACTGAACCCTGGACTGGGATTCGTCTTGGATCCCGGTCCATGATCAGACTGGCCATCCATCAGACGTGGTGGCTTGATCACTGTGGGGAATCTTGGAGGAGGCGGGGATCAGCAGCACGACATGTGGCTGCTCGGCCCCACCCCTCCGTGCTCCCTCGGCTGCCTGTCCACAGGGAGATGGGCAGGCGCAGCGGCCAATCAGGCCGTTGCGCCCGATCCCATCATGTGGTTGGGCCCTGATTCCGGAACGGGGCTGGGTAACAGTCGTTACCTGCGGCCATTCCCAGTCCCGTCTCAGATTGTGGCCAAACTAACCACGGTTCTGGAGATGGGGCTGGCACCATCCTCAGAATCGTGGTTAGTTTTGACCCCCGCCAGAGATTCACTGTGGTGAACATCTGGCAGGGCTTAAATAGACATGCACGGGATCACAGCCACCGCCCTGAATCCACTGTGATTCAGGGTGATTGACACTGATCTCATCACATCTGAAATTACCCAAATGCAACATTGCAGACTTGTGACAACTAAACTGCAAGGTGAACTTTTTCACATGATGTCCAGTTGTGGAACTGCCACCATCTGTGGGAATAAGGAATTGGCAGAAGGGCAGCACTTCTGGGGTTCATCTGGACACACTTCATGGAACTCTCTCCTTCGAAAACAGGAAATGCAGAGGAGTGATAGCTCTCGAACTGCAGAGCATGACCCCCCCCCTCCCGACTTGCACTGGTGGGTTATAGGGTGCATGGGAGTATGACAAATGTGGGGGAAGTTGAGAGTTTTCTGAGAGGTTAATAGGAGCTGGGAAATGCTGAGGCATGTATGGGGGAGATGAGGGGAGTATGACATCTTATTATGTCACTTACATGTGTTTCTTTTTAAATATGCTGTAAGCCCCCTGAGCCTTTGGGGACAGGGTGGGATATAAATTAACAACTACAACACTTTTCACTGAAAAACATCAAATCAAGGAACTCCAACAGTGACTTCTGAACTTTGATTTTCTGCCTGTCCTAATCTGCACCCAAGCAACTGATGAAATATTTTTTCAGACAGAAACTGAGATGCAGTGACACACTGATTGAGTAGGGACCTAGAACACAACTCCTCAAATCAAATATGGGTCCTGCCACTAATCCAATGACACCTTCAATCAGTCATTTATTTAGTGTGGCTCAGTTTCCCCAAGTAGAAAAAAGGGGTTATTCAATTTTTAACAGGCTTATAGATCCGGCAAAGATAGTTTGTACAGTATTTTAAAGATATGTGCCAGATGAGCGCTACATTTTCCAGCCACCCCTACTACTCACAACTGTCAATAACTCAGCACTCAGCTATTTGGAAGAATTCACCCAAAACATCTCCATTAGTACCTCATTAAAAATCCATGAAACAGAAAGGCAGCTCAATAGTGGGAATGCCTCGTTCAACAAGTACTCTGTCCACTTACAAATACAAAGTTTAGTATGGCTTCTGTATTAAACCAACCAGTGATCCCTAATCTCAGGGGGAAAATGACATAAAATGATATGAACGAAAATACTAAAAACAGTAACAAACGTCAAAACCTCAATGATTTCCTTTAGGAACATGCAAAATGTTTTAGAACATTTTCCCAAAAGAAATTAAGTCCCACCCCAACCGTTTTTAGATCCCGTTTGTTTCAATTCTTCACCACTCTCATTCTCCAAAGAAAAGGCAGGCCACCTGAAAAATTCCACGTTTAAAACAGAAAGCTATCACAGAAGGTTGACTTTTCCCAAATTGCCCCATTGGCTGTTTTGATCTTAGCTCAGAATCCTTAGTGAGGAGGGATTTAGAAATGTGTATATAGAGTCAAGTTTACAGAATTAGTGCTCTATGCTTAACAAAGGGTTGAAACTTAACCTCCAGGCCAATCATTAACTTTGCAATGAAACACTGTTCTATTATGCAGTCAGGAAAGAGAAATGAATAATGGAGAAATAATCCATCTATTCTAGAATGAGAAGTAACAATGTCTAATAATTCTCAAGCTACAGTAAAACGCTGCCAGGCCATTCCCCCTGGCCTCCCTTGACATTTTGCAGATTTCTCTTCTACAGCATATTGAGTGGAGGCCTTTGAAGAATGGAAGCAATACTTCTGTGAGATTGAAGACAGCCAGTTTTAGTCGGAACTACTCTGAAATAATCAGGATATCTTAGAGTTTCCAATGTCTGCTCTAGGAACAGATAATCCAGAGAGATTGTGTGGTTGCCGTGCTGGTCCCAAGTGACAGAGAGGGAAGCAAAGTGGTTTGAATGATATCCAATAAAAGACATCAGTTGAACCACTTTCCTTCCCTCTAGGAACAGGCCAGAGAAACAGCAGAAATAGGATACAGTCTACAAATGTGTCTCTGAAAGACTCCGGGCAGTTAATGAGTTTTGTTCATTTATGAAGAAAGCTATGCGTAGGGCATCTGAATTCAAAAAGGCTGGTTTCTCAGTCCTCTTTGATGCTACAATTTTCAATACAATGCGAAAACGTTGTTCTCTTGGTGATAAGGTCAGCTACCTTTTAATTAAGTGCTGTTAGTGTTAAAATGAATTGCATTAACTGTCATAGTCCATCAGCCCTTGGCAAAGTGGTTTGTTTGGTCTGGATAGCAAACAACATTCCACACTATTTATTTTTTTTAATCTACAATTTATCCTGCTGTCTCAAGTTACATTCTGTAAATAATAAGCAACACTGATGAAACGCAAAAAGCTGAAAATTTGTAAAGCAGAATGAACGGTGGTGTGCTCACATCTGTGTTACATTAAACATGCACTCAACAGATTTGCTGATTCTCTTTTAATAAGCACACAAAGGCAATACAAGACAGAAATGCCCTCATGTCTACTAGTCACAGCAGGGAAGAGTGCCGCTAAATGAAGACACAAAGAGGTTGGGATTGGTGTCAGAAGGTTGAGGCACATAGTACAGTGCTTTAATATTCAGACAAAGTTTGACATTTGAGAATCCTACTATAAAGAGTTGTTCGTGTTTTAAAAGTGGAATCTTTTTGTTATTTTATGAGAGTTGGAATTGGTGGGCTTTAGTTTAGCAATCCATAATAGTCCTGAAATTCAGACATCTGGGTTTACATTATTTTAATAAAACAATCCTTCAGCAATCAAATTGAGACTCAACTGACATAGGAAAGCTCTCAGATACTAGAGGGATCTATTAAATACTGGTAGTCTGCAGTGGATGTCAAATGGGTTAATACTGAGAAACAGTCTTTGGGCTTAATTGATAGCCAGGAAGTATTGATTACATTGGATGCTGCCAATGTTTCTGAAATGGCAGACCACCCTTCTGCTGGTTTGGCTTGGGCTTTATGGTTAAAGAGTTCAGCCAAGATGGAAACTGGTGGTAGTTTGTCCCTGTTTTTCCACATTGACTGTGCCCAGTTTAGGGCTAATAAGATAGCTCAATCTTTGATATGAGCATTAACGAGCAAGGGTATTGTTCTAGCTAGAAATCTTTAATGGAGACCAATTTAAATCTAGGACTGATATGGAACAGATGTGGCAAGCCCCAGTTGACTTTTCCCAGTACAATCAGTTGTGGAGCTTCTATACAGGCTCTAGGATAAAGGGGGTATGTTTTTCGCGAGCCCCTAGGAGACTGGAGTCTGTTTTGTTTTTCTCTACAGGCAGGAAGAGATTACATTCTAAAATATATAATGAACTAAAGGTTATGTGGTATAAACTGCAACTGGGGTATATACAGAAATGGGAATATGATTTGTAGGGAAAATTTGAACAAAAGGAGCTTTCCCAAATTTGTCTGCATATGCAGAAATACTCATCTTCACTGTCTATTGTTGAGACTCAGGTAAAAATCTTATGGTTGTATTTGACCCCTGTAAAGGTGTCTAGGTTTGGGCAGGGTTTTTCCCTGTTATGTTATAAGGGTTGTGGGTAAAGGGCCAATCTGCTGCATTGTCTCAACCCATTGGGGCAAAAGTCTGGGATTATGTTAAAGAGACAACTGGTTTGCTACTGCCTTTTAGGACCGAAATTGCCATTTTGGGTTTATCTCCAGATCTTCCTATAATGGTCGCATACAAGGGAATTTGTTCTAAAATGTTTCTGGCAGGGGCTAATGTAATTGCTCGCAACTGGAAGAGCATAAAACCCAATCCCCATCAATAACTGAATGGCGTACCTGTTTATGGTATGTAATGACTATGGAAAAGATCTTGACTAAGACTAAAAGGGCTCTTGGAAACTTCTATTTTACTTGGTCGGATTGTTTTACTTGCATTAAAGGTCACCTGATCAACTGGAAGATCCGTGTTTGCTTAAGGACATTTGGAATGTAAGAGTTATAAATGGAACGGATATCTTTTTATTGCCGTTCACACCTTTCCCCCCCCCTTTGTTGTTTTGTCTCCCCCCGCCCCCCCGGTGGGTTGGGGGGGATTATGTTTGGTGTAAACAATTTGTTGTTACTATTTGTTTAACTTTATTGGCCCTGTCTGGGACAGTAAGGCCTGGTTTTATGCTCATGGCTTTATATATATCCCTCTACTTAGTTAGTTAGTTAGTTAGTAAGTAAGTATCTATCTATCAAAGAAAAAGATACTAGAGGGATACAGGCAGTATATATAAAAGATACTAGATGGATATGGTGGCATAGTGTAGTAGCTAAAAATACAGGTAGTGTGGTGTAGCGTAGTGGCTAAGTGCACAGTGTCTGGATAGGGAGGCCCCAGTTCAAGTTTCACCAGAAACTCACTGGGTGATCTTGGACCAGTCACAATATTCTCTCAGCCTAACGTACCTAACAGGGTTGTTGTGAGGATAAAAAAGTTGTGTTAATTAGTTCTATGTGAAGTGCTTTGAGTGCCATGGCAGAGGGGCACTATATAAAAATAAAAAATTATTATAAAAAATGATACTCGATTTACATATTTAATAGAGAGATCACAATCAGTCTTGGTATTTGTCCAGTATTTGTACAATTGCTATTGTCTTCCTCTGTTACATGCTTAAACCTATGCTTGCTTACCTTTACATTCACTATTAAAATTATATATTGTCCAAATCCTATCCTGAGATACAGGAGTGCAATATTCACTTACATCAATGGAAGTTAAAGAAAGGGTGATTTCAGACGTTACGGGCGCCCGATTCACCACAGTGGATTTCCAGTGGTGGCGAACTGGCTAACCACCCCCCGTGGGTAAGAGAGGCCCCAAACAGACGTGACGGGAGTGGGATCACGGCAGGGAATCGGACCGGCAAACCACAACCTGGGGCAGCGCAACAGATGTTATGCCGAACCCGGGCCGTGGTCAAAGCACCTGGAAGACGCCGGGGCGGCTCGTCCCAGCTGCTGCTGCTGTGCCATTTAAATCTCCCTCCCCGGCCTGTGTTGTTGCTCGTTGCCTGGCAGCAACGCTGCATGGTTTGTCCCTGGCTGGGAATCATGTTGCTTGATTTCGGCTGGTGGTTGCTGTTCAGTCGTTACTTTTTTTTGTTTCCCGTTGGGAATTGCTTTGACCACGCTTTCAGAGATGGTCCAGGCCGGAGCTTCGGAAGTGTGGTTATTTTTGACCCCTGGTGGGGATTGACTGGTGAACATCTGGAGCCCCCGAAACAGACGTGCAGGGCGCTTTGGCCCCGCCGCGTTATTGACCATGGTTCACTGTGGTTGACTGTTATCTCGTAACGTCTGAAAATACCCATATGTGAGAGCAAAGTTATTCCTACCTTTTTCAGAGGGGGGTCTCAAATAATTTCTTCAAGCGTTACATAAATTGGTTTGGGATGGTAAAGCTTAAAAACCTAGAATGGAACATATCAGCTTGGAAGATAAAGAGTGAACAGTAAGGTCCTTGCAAAACACAACAGTGAAAAGGATATAACAACCTTTCCCAAATTACATGCAAATAAATTAATGCTTGGACATTTGTTTGTTTGTTTTGGGGGTGGGTGGGTGTTGCTGTTGCCCTTTTCCATAATGCCAATTTAGAGCAATTATTTTCAGATCAAAATACTTATAAGAAGGTCAAAGGTCATCTGTTTTTGTCACAAGTAAAAACGTACCTCCTCTGCTTAGGGGGTGGGCATGTTCTTTTGGGGGAGGTCACAGGAGAGGCAGGAAACAGCTGCACTAAGCTGCACACCACTTCCAGGTTGATCAGGCTGATGTGAACAAGGGGGGAGGAGCTTCTGGCAGCTTTGGGGTGGGCTTACATGCTGAGCCAGTCTTGCCCTTAGATCATGAATGAGCTTATGGGCAGGCTAACTGCCATACTGGGCAGCCCACCAGAGCTACTTCTATTGAGTGGTGAGACAATGGGGAGACTTGGCAGTGGGCGATTTAAACCCCTGTACCTGGCACAGAGAGGCAATAAAAAAAAAAAACTCCACTTGTTGGGGGGGGGGGGGGGGAGGGGGAGGAGAAAAACACCCCACACTACAATTTGTGGTCTAAGAAACACATGCACCTGCAAATACTACAAAGTAAAACTTTCTTACTGATAAGAAATCGGTTACCTCTTGTACTCATTTTGACTGGTACACAAACTGCCCCATCTGTTCAGTAACAATCGAGGAAGTATTTCTATGGCTAACAAAGCAGGTAAGTTTAGTGGAAAGTTTGAAAAAGCCTCCACAAAATGTCCTAGATTTCTAATTCCAGTGATCTTAAAAACATTTGTACCTTAATGTCTCTGATGACATATATTCCACGTTTGTACAGTACATTATAGCGGATTGCATTTAATGTTTGCAAGGAGTAAGAAGGCCACCCTCAGTGTTTCAAGTCAACAGTTCATCTTACACACATTTTCCACATGCACACACATTTGGCAGATTTCTCATCTCAGGGACTTCCTAAAGCATGGCTAAAGTGAAAGTCAGTTCAAAAGATAAGTGGACAACTAACCGAGGAGCAGCATAAGTGGTAGCTTGCAAAGGTTATAACAGTGAAGACTAAATGCTAAAGAACTCCCTCAATATCACAGTACTCTTATATTTGCGCACCTACTATGGTGATAAGACTCCCATTCTTACTACGGCTGTGTCTGTTGTGAATAGGCCTGAAGCAGCAGCGTTGTTTGCTGTTTTACTGTTGACATTTTGAGTCTTGCTGCCACTCCGATGGCATTTGCCATTAACTTATGGCACTATCAGACAATTTGAGATGGTTCCAGTTATTCTGTGGCACTTAAGATAATAGTGACAATTTCCAACCGTTCTTCTGAGACTTTAGCAACACATTCCGACACTTTATGGGACTTATGACAATTTCCCTGCTGCTGAGAAACAGCGGCAGGCAATAGCAGAAAGCGGCAGCAAGCACTGGAACAAGTATGGCGATGCCGTGTCCATTACGTGTCGGGAAAATGGCAATGGATGGGAGGTTTCCAACAGAATTGTCAGACAGTGCTGTATGTTGTTTTAGGCCTAGTTGTGAGACGCTGCCCCTACTAGTTATATGGAAAGGTGGCAGAAATTGTCTTGTTTCCAATACAACCCGTCAGCTGACCTGACCGACTTTCATATTGTTCTTATCTTAAAATAGCTGAGGACACAGGTACCTTCAAAAGCACTGTGTATGCAATTCAGTTAGGAGAAATCCAAATACCAGCAGACACCACCCTGCACACCACCACAGACACTCAGGACATGCATGGTCCCCAAAAGAACACTGCTCTGGACAAAATCTCTTCAATCCAACCCAACCGAGTGCACCTTCCTCAGAGGAGATAATAAGCCAGCATCTCCTTCTCAGCTGACAAATCTTTCTGCATAAGCCAGTGGAAAATACCCCCAAAGTGATCTCTTTTGGGATGCCAAGTTCCCCATTTTCCCCTGCAATATCTCCTCAGTCTCCCTCTTCTTGCTGCCAGATCCAATTGCAAGCAACTCTCACCACTGCCAGTGTTAAAAGTGGTGTTCCAGTAATCTAGTTTAACAGCTTGCTCACCAAAACAGTAACCTACTAGTGCTGCTATGCATGAAGTCCCGTCAGTGTTTCCATTATAAAACCTGGGTTTTCAGATTTATGTAAAATTCTTCTTATAAAAGTCTGCTCCAGGCTGTAACTTGTTGGCCTGAAAGATTTCAGTCTGGGAACATTTCCCCCTCTTCAAATAGTTATGAAATGTCAATTTAAACAAAGGACGTTTGGCAAGTAATCAGTTCTTGAAATTATTCAATCACCGCTACTAAAAGAAAATTCAAGTTGATCACTTATTATTCTGTAGAGACAGTGCCTGGTGTGCATAATATAGTAGGTACTTTTTCTAAGTGGTTTTCAGCTATGGCAAAACACAGAGAAGAGGCAGCCTGTTGGTAAGAAATGATAGATTATTAAGTAAGCAGTGACCAAGGCAAACGTGGCATCAGCTCCTTCAAGCATGTTCTCAGTCCATTATTCTCTGTGGGGTCTTTTGCAAGTCACTTCAACGCCAGTCTCTCTCAGCACTGCCAACAGTAAAGCAGGAATACTGCTTTTCCTCCCTCATAGACAAGTGTTGGAAGAATTAGTGTATAAACTAAAGCTTTAGTATACAAACTAAAGTATAAACTAAAATCAATCAATCAAAGTTTTATTGTTCAGACCAAAGGCAATAACAAAATTTAAAATAGTAAAAATATAAAAACAAAATAATCATACACTTAAAGCAACTATACAGACTATCAAAACAACATCTGAAAAATATAAAAGTAAGCAACTCCAAATTAAACTAAATGCTAAAATGCATTCTAAACTAAAAACTTCTTAAAATTAGCTAAAGTTAGTTAACTAAATTAGTGAATTGAACACTTCAAAATTAAAGAAAAGGCAATTTTCAACTGTTTTACTTAACAGCTGGAAATAATGTATTCACATATACTTTCCAACTATACCAACCACTATAGATTAAGTGCCTGTCTAAATTTTCCATTTTAAAACTTGGATTTTTAGTATTAAACTGTCCCTTTGAACTCTCCATGACCTGCAACTTGGTCCAGCGTACAAGCTGTTAGGCCAGATCTGAATACAGGGGTGTTGGGGTTTTTTTGGTTATTTTACAAAACTTTGTTTTAATTTTCATTTTAAAATCTAATTGTATCAAGAGGCTTTCAGGTAGCAGTAGGAAAACAAAGTCAACATTTATACAGTGCATGCAAATGGGAGAGTAACAGCATTCTGTATGGCTGAGGTACGAAGAATAATATGTATAGATTGGGCCCAGTTTCAGGCAAACTTAGGCTTATTTACATTTTTACCCCAAGAACATAAATTGACAAAAGGAAAAGAGAAACTCCAGCAACTGAAACTGATGAGCTGACACAGCTCTCTAAAGTAACTTATTTACTGGCTTAGGGCACATTCACATGTACAAAGCAAAAACAATTTAATAAGAGTCAAAGCAATGTTTCCAGTTTTAGTAACTCGCTTCACACCAGAATCATTTACATCAGACTGCAAGATTTTCTGCCATCATAATTGGTCCCCAGTGCACATGATGAGACCTGTCCCTTCATGTTTTGTATGCAAAGTATTCAAGGATGTCATGTCACAAGAGAAGCTATGAAGTTTGCAGCAGGAGAGGCCCTGTGCAATGCAATCTGGTAATAATTCGTTTATTGTGTTCACCAACCAAACACAGGAAGAGTTCATGTTGCAACATATTTTAGTGCTGGATACATTCTTCATGGAGTATATACGTCACCTCCTGCTTCTTAATACTGTTCCTTGAAGTGTGAATGATAGCGAGGTACAACTGAGTTAAGGACTTGCTAATTCTATTTAATTGACTGTTAAGAACAAGCCCTCAAACACACAAATTCCTTTACAAACGTACATGAAGGATTGGATTTCATATTGGGATATCTGAAGCTAGTCACACAAAAAAATGTAAAATCAGATGCAGTCAGAGTACACATTCAAAGAGGCTCCTAAGTGTTGTTTACTCCAACAAATGCACGGAATACATTGTACTTATGGAACGTGTTTCCAATGTGCTAGTTTCAGGCAAAAGCATACACATAAATGGTGCCTAGGGTGGAAACCACCCACTTAGGGCGCTTTTAAACGATACAAAAAAGGCAGCTGATCCTTTAATCAGCCGCTTTTCTTTGTGCTCGTTTAAACGTTTGGCCCAGTTTGATGCCGGATCTTTCCCGCATCAAACCGGCCGAGGATTCCTGCCCCCTCACTTGCATCCCTGGGAACCGCCGCATTCCCTGGTTTGCAAGCAGGGGGAGGCGGGGGAAAGCCGGCGAAAACTGCCTCCTCCAGGCAGCGCTGACAAACCCCCTCCCCCCTCTAAAGTCCCCAGCCAGTGATTAAATTTAATCACTTCATCAGATTAAATTTAATCACTGGCTGGAGCAGAGAAGACGGCTTCTCCCAAACCCGGCTTTCTCCCAAACCTGCTTTGGAGCCGTCTTCTCCAAAACGCGCTTGGGAGAGCACACGTTTAAAAACGCCCTTACAGTCAAGATCACTCCCTATTCGGAAGAACTGGCAGCTCAGATGCTGAAAACTTGTATCTGACCTCGTATTCTTTTTTGAGGGCTGCAGTGTCCTGGGAAAAACAGCTGTTCATCTCCTTCAAATGTGTAATCTATTTTTAAAATTTGAGATCACGTCAGAATTGAGCCCAGCGTGTTTCAGTATAGATCTTCTGAAAATTCCCAGACTTTTAATTATAACAGAATGAGTTACGGGTGGGAGGAACTCTACAATTTTGCCCTTATATAAATTTACAATGAATTCACAAAGGCTAATTTTCTCAGCAATAGACCTGCCTGAAATAAAAAGAAAATCCATATTCCTGTGGCACCGACACCACAGCTGGCTGTGCAGCTAATTATCTGGATGTGTCTACAACCACTGCATTTATTCACACATACCCTATGTCTAACTAATTAGTCAATAGAGACAAAGTAGTACAGCAATATCTTTTATTGGACCAACTACAGTTGGTGGAGGTATGCAAGCTTTTGAACCTCGCAGGGTCCTTCATCAGTTATACCTCCACCAACTGTAGTTGGTCCAATAAAAGCTATCACTGTACTACTTTGTCTCTATTGCCTATTTTGGGACCAACATGGCAACTTTAACTAACTAGTCTCGCAGTACTAGAAGATATCATATGCCTAACAAAACTCAGATTTAAACATACTAACAAAGAAAATTCTGTTTTAAGACTTTCAGTTTTCCCTTTTGCACTCAGACGTTTTGTCTGTTGTACACATATTAATGACATCGTCACAATGGCATTAGGATTCTGTTTGTTAGGAAACTGAGAACTCACACTCTCCACTCTCTTCTCAACTTTTTAACTAAACAAAACAAAAATAGCCAGATGGACTTTCACTATTACCCATCCTGAACACATTATTGACTTTTGCTGCTCTACACATCTACTCCTAGTCCCTCAATTGAGCAAGGAAACTGAATTTTGGCAATAAATCTAAACCAGTCATACGATCTATGGCTTCTAAATATCAGCATCATCATATAGCGTCCCGCTGCCATGGCACTCAGAGTGCTTCACAAAGAAGTAATGAACAATTTTTTAATCCTCACAACAGCCCTGTGAAGTAGGCTAGATTGAGAGAATAATGTGAATGGCCCAAGGTTATGTGAGTTACACATAACAGGCTTCTAAATTAATGGAATCAAACAAATTATTATCTTGTCTTTATAAGGCTTTTGTTTCAGAAAAAAAGGTTAGAGATTTATATTGATATAAGCTGATCGGAGCGGGAAGGGGATGGGAAGCATCTGTACTGTGAGTGCACAGTGTGGCCTTCTTCCCTCTGCTTGATATGGCTGCTAATGTAGGGCATCGACACCCTGCTCCTTCTGTGCAGATCAGGGCCCTCAGCTACTTCCCCAGCTGTTCTGCCTCTGGATTCATCACACCCCAAAGGGGTGAAAGAGGGAGGACAATATGGCAGGCAGGCAGTCCTAGACAATCACCTTGCCTGCCTTGCCTTAAGACAGGCCCACAGCACATTATTCCATCCTCATGTGACCATTTCTGAAATAGCCACCATTAAAAAGTCAATATTCGTCAAAATGCTTTTACTTTTTAACTGTAGCCACTGCACATTTATTTAGTTACACCAAATAAGAGACCTGTTTTATTGTCAAGGAGCTGTGTTCACTGAGTTTTCCCCATTAGCATTAAAGGGGGAAATGCAGTGAACGTGGGCTCCTGTCCTGTTCATTGTTACTGCTTCGATATTTTGAACAAGCAGCAGCTTATGTGGCAGAAAGTTATCCAGCTGGCCTGAAGTACACAGGGTGGAACTATGTCTAATTAAAAAGCCATGCAAAATGGCTGAAGCTCTAGTTGCACTTTTGTTTAAACCTTTTGGATACAAACTTTTATTTACCTGATACAGACATCATAGTGATGGATGCTGTACAAAACTGTAATAGAGTCAAGCAGAAAGAAATTGTGCTCAGCCAGGCAGTTGTAAGGGAGAATTTTAAATCAGCTGCAGAATGGGCAATGCAGATAAGGAGGGTTCCACACACCAGCAACTATATTAAATTGAGAAATCATTTCCTAATATTTAAGCAAATAAACTAGATGAGGTGAGAACAGGGTTTTAAACAGTTCTGGCTATACTTAATACCTAGCAAAACAATCTAGGAAATAGGAAATATCTCGCAAAACTTTAACATATTAAAGTTTCTCTAGATAAAGCATATTGAAAAGGGACATGGATTTGGGATTTTTGGATAATCGGTTTTATGTATTTTTTTCAGATCACTTTAATCTCTAATGTGCAGTAGATTTATAGACGCATTTCTTTTTTTAAAAAGGAAAGCAAATGTTGAAAGTTTGTGCTTTTAAACAGCAATGAAATTATTTCTGAATGGCAGCCGTATATATTACATGCAGTGTGAGAGGGTTAAACAGGACAGCCTCAACTCTTTATAAACTTTTGCCCTCTGGATATGTACTCATTGGCTGCTGTACAAGACTTGAGCTGTATTACACGCCTTAACGATATGGTTCAACTGTCGGTCAGGCTCGGGGCCTGGCAATGAGCCAGACCGCAATCAATGGGACACAAACCTCCCCCCTTTCAGATCATCACGAAGGCTCATATTATCTCCTTTTTGTCGTGCTGGTTAAATTTATGGAGCAGAACCCTGAAGCTGCATTCCTTGGCTTGGGCTGGCCCACGCGGGCCTCCCTTTGTTTGGTACTGTAAGCGAGGCGTGCTTTGGAGGATTGCAGGGTTGTTAGTTCAGGCACTGACTGTTTGCTCATGACTGAAATGAAAAGAGTTCAGTGGAAGGGCAAAAGGACAGCACAAGTGTAAAACCCTATCCCAGCAGGCCCTGGGCTCCCAGATAGACACTGAGCAAGAAAACTTACTGTTATCAGCAAAAGGAAAATCTCTGTCTAGTAACCAATAGGCTAACCATAAGTTAGCGATAATCTTTCCATGTACACAGTTCAATCTTTTCAACGATTTCCATAAATGGTTATGGAAAGGAGCCAGAAGTTATAAAAAACACTGAATGTGCATTAAATGTTTTCAGTTTTGAGGACTGAGTCTGGCTGGTTTTAAAGCAGTCTGATGATTTTTCCTGGTACAATCCAACAGAGAGGTCTGTTTTGAATAAAGCTTTTGTTCATTTCTGGGGTGTATACACTTTAAAGTATTCAGCCTTAATTCTAAGCAATAAGCAGATTTGTGAATGGAAATTGTGAATGCATTATTATTCTGTGATCCTTGTAGACTTTTCTGTCAATTCTGCTGATGTGAGGGTATGAGCTAATGCAGTTTTCCTTCCAAAATCTCTACAGTACCTTTTTGAGAGAAATCCAACCTTGTTATTTCGTATCCCCTCAGACTACTTAAAAAATAATTGCAAAAAAAAAGAGAAAAAGATTTAACAAGATAATCATTATTTAGATACACCAAGACAGTGCCAGCTTCCATAGCAAAACAGGGATTTGCAATGCAACAAGCTATGTGTTAGGTGTAATGGATACAAAGAACATATAGAGCACTACTTCAGTAAAACTTTCCAACAAGCAGCAACATTTTAAAAAACACACCAGATATTTATTTATTAAAATGTATACTCTGCCCTTCCCCAAAGGCTGAGGGCAGCTTGGTATGTGGCCCAAAAGAGCAACACTTTGGAAATATACAAATCAAAAAGAAAAATACAAAGGTTTCTCTCTCCTCTGTCTCCAAGTGCATTTTCCTCCCTATGTAACTTAAATGCAAATCTAAATAAATAAAAAACCACCAGAAAATTAAACTCGAATATAAAGATTGTGAGCTGGCCAGACCATATAGGGATTTTCCTTTTCAGGAATGAACTTTAGTCTGTCTTCTAATAGGACTCTCATAACTATGTGGCAGGTAGCTCAAAACCCACATTTCAAAGCACTGTAACATTTATGTCCCATGTAATCTGTTCGCTGTAAACTGACAAACAATTCTATGCAGGATTTTATGGTGTATAAACAGTTCTGAGGAGGCTCTGAAGTTTTAGAACAATTCCAGACCATGGAAAATTTGAAATTTCAAAGCCGCACTTATTTATTTTATTTATTTAATTGCATTTATATGCCGCCCCCTCATGCCTACGGCATCTCGGGGTGGCTTCCATACAAAAGTAAAACAATATTTAAAACACCAATAAAAATAACAACATAAAAAACCCTCATTTACCCCCCCTCCCCAAGGCCTGGGAGAACAGCCACGTCTTACATGCCCGACGAAAGGCCAGTAGACTTGGGGCCAGGCGGGCTTCCTCCGGGAGAGAGTTCCACAACCGCGGCCCTACCACCGAGAATGCCCTCTGCATTGTGGCCTGGCCCCCCACTTCACGCGGGGGACCTCTAGGAAGGTGCTCCTGGCGGATCGAAGGGGCCGTCCTGAAACGCGGAAGGCAAGGCGGTCCCCGAGATACCCGGGGCCGAGACCGTATAGGGCTTTATCGGTATGTTATAGGCAGCCAGTGCAGTGCACAGAGTACAGGTGTAATGTGCTCTTTTCATCCCGTCCCTGTTAGGAGACGGGCTGCCGCGTTCTGTGCTAGCTGCAACCTCTGAGCCAGTGTTAAGGGAAGCCCCATGTAGAGCATGTTACAGTAGTCCAGTCTTGAGGTGATGAAGGCATGGATCAGAGTGGCCAGGTTAGATCTGGAGAGGTATGGGCACAGCCTCTGCACCAGATACAGCTGGTGGAAAGTCGCCCTTGCCACCACCTGCCGATCCAGGTGGAGGCCTGAGTCCAATGCCACCCACAGACTTCGTACTTGCTGGGCCACGGAGGGGCGCACACCCTCCACAAGGGGGGCCAGCACCTCCCCCGCTTTACCCACCACCATCACCTCCGTCTTATCAGGGTTGAGCTTCAGTCTGCTCTGCCACAACCGTGCTGCAATGGCCTCCAAACACTGGGACAGCACAGAGACGGCAGGACCTGGTCGGTTGAAAAGGAGAGGTAAAGCTTGGTGTCATCCGCGTACTGGTGGCAACGCACACCAAACCCTGTCACAATCTCCCCCAAGGGCTGCATATACACATTAAATAGTAATAGAGACAAGATCGAACCTTGCAGACCACCACAATCCAGAGCCCGGGGGCGAGATGTTTCTGCCCCCAGGACAACCCGCTGGGTCCTCCCCGAGAGGAATGACTGGAACCATCCTAGGACAGTCCCGTCCAGACCCCCCAGGTCACACAATCGTCTCAGCAGCAGCCCATGGTCCACTGTATCAAACACAGCCAAGGGATCTAGCAGGACTAGTAATGTTGAACGTCCTGCATCCATCTCCCGGTGGAGATCGTCCTCCAAGTCCACCAACGCTTTCTCTGTACCATAGCCGGAGCGAAACCCTGATTGAAATGGGTCAAGGAAACCGATGCTATCAAGGTGAACCTGGAGCTGCAGAGTCACTGCCCGTTCAATAACCTTTCCTAAAAAGAGAAGATTAGAGACGGACCGGCAGCTGGCGAGTGCATCCACATCCAGAGTCGACTTCTTCAGCAAGGGACACACCACAGCCTCCTTGAGGTGGTGGGCAATCCACCCTGCCAAAGGGATGCGTTGATCACCCCCACCAGCACCATCCCCAACGTCTCTTTGGAGGCTTTCACCAATCAGGATGGGCAAGGATCAAATTCACAGCTAGTGGCTCTAACAGACCCCAAGACATCCACTGCATCGGCTGGCGTCACTTCCTGAAACTCACCTCAGAAAGATGGACCAGACGGAGCTTCCATTACCTCATGGTCCCTCTCTACTGTTCCTAATCCAGCGTCGAAGTTGCTCTGGATCCGAGTGATCTTGTTTGCAAAGTAGATGGAAAACTCCTCACAGCGGGCCTGGGACAAGTCCCCGTCCAAGCGAAGGGAGGCCGGACTGACCAGCCCCCGCACCACCTGGAACAGCTCCGCTGGACGCGACTTTGCAGATGCTATGAGGGTGGCAAAGAACTCTTTCTTTGCCACTTTCACAGCCTCAACATAGGACCGCAAATGGGCCCTATTGAGAAGTCAGTTGGATTCAGCACGAGTCTGATGCCAGCATCGCTCTAGTCACCTACCTACCTGCTTCATACACCACAGCCTCTCAGTAAACCAAGGGGCCCTGCGATGATGAGACAGAGGTAGGAGATGTTTCGGAGCCACCCTGTCAATAGCCCCCCCTCAGCAAGGTGTTTCACGCCCAGACAAGCTCGTCAACAGGGCAGCCATCAGAAGCTTCTGTTCTACTAATTCACAACCCCAGAATAAAGCTTGAAATGTTAAAATGCCCACTATCTCTCAACTCTAAATCAATTTGGAATCCAAGCATGAAACATTTATTCATTTACTTTATTTATATTTGTATCTGAACCCTTGAGGTTCAGATGCATTAAAAAATACAAAAAACCCCACAAAATAAAGCCAAATATTAACATACCCTCATAAAACAAATAAAATCAGATAAAATCCCCTAGCCCACAACACCCCAACCCTGCCTGCCAAATGCCTAGTCATACAAAAAGATCTTACATTGTTTCCAGAAGATGAGCAGATTCGGGTTTAGATGAACCTCCAAAAAGAAGGGAGCTTCATAATTGTGGGGCAGCCATCAAGAACGCCTCTGCGCGTGCCCTTGTTGTGGAAACATAGCAGGCAGATGGTACCTGCAAGGCGGCACTCCCAGCTGACCTCAGGCTGTGATGGTACATGAGGAAAGAGTCTTTCAGATACTTGGGGGCTAAGCCATTTAGGGCTTTATAGGTCAAAAAGAGCACCTTGATTTATGTTAAGAATGCTACTAGGAGCCAGTGCAGACTACAGAGCACTATGTATTGTGCTCCCGGCAACCCACTCACAACAGAAGACGGACTGCTGCATTCTGCACTGGCTGCAGCTTCCAAATGGTCATCCAACGGCAGCCCTACGTACAGCTCACTGCAGTAGTCTACAATGTATCTAAAAGCAATAGACAATCTTGGCGGTGGCTTCAGATACACACTGACCAGGATGGAAGACAAGTTGGAACGCTGCGGGAAACCACAGGGGAGCTCCTGAGGAAACGATGAGCCACCGCTCATCACCACCCTATGGGACCTCTCCGACAGGAATGAATGCAACCACTCAAGACCAGTTCCATGAACCTCTGCCAGGTCATACAGCCGTGCCAGCAACACCCCATTATCAACTGTATCAAAAACTGCCAAAAGATCCAACAAAATCAACAGGATACAGTTGAAAGTTGCCTGTGGCAATTTCCAAGTGGAGACTGTCAACCAAGGCCATAAAGCACAGTCTCGGTGCCATTCCCAGGATGAAATCCTGACTGACATGGGTCCAGGAATCCAATAGCATTCAGATTCTGCAAGGTGACCACCCTTTCAATAACCTTCGCTAAAAAGGGGAGATTAGAGACAGGACGATGGCTGGCAGGAGAGTCAACGTCAAGAGATGGTTTCTTGAGCAGGAGCTGGACATACGCAGGTTTGAGGCCGTCCGGCACCCCGTCCTCTTGAAGGGATGCATTCGCAACCCCAGGAAACAGCAAGGTATATATCTGCAACTAGGGCTGTGCACGGGGCCAGGTATGTGTAGTATATATATTTTTTGTATTTGCATTTGTATCTTTACCTGTGTTCAATGTGTTTTTCCATTGTTTCAGGCATAGTTCTGGCTGGGGGGGGGGGGGGGGAGTGGTTACTGGCTCAGAGGGGAGTCACTGGCTTGTGGAAAGTGGGACACCTAGATGGGAATGGGGAAGGCTCAGAGGGGTCAATGTCTTGAGGAAGGGGTTGCTGGCTTAGAGAGGGAAATGAGGTTGCCGAGGTTTCCCAATTTCTCCCTAGCTTGGCTGGGCCTGGCTGCAGTGCTGAAGACTGCAGTTCTGAGACACTGTCAGCCCCTGCAGGTAAGGAGGGCTCACTACAGGCTCCCCAAGCAGGCAGCTAAACTGAGACACAGAGCGGCCTCAACCTCGCTCCAAGCTTGGCATGTGCTTACGTTTCTGGAGTCCAGTTCAAGACCTTAGATAACACATTTTTGGGGAAATGTTGGGTTCACACAAAACCTGAATATACAGACCTAGTATTTGTGTTTTGACTATGGAAGCCCCAAGGGATTTTTTTTTGTTTCTTTGTGTTTTATTGAAACCTGAATGCTCAGTCTTATTTTCAACAATTGTTCTTGAAGACCAAGGCTGCTTACCCGATCTGCCTCCAGGAAAATCTCTGGGAGCAAATCAGGAATGGGATTTGTACGTGGACATGTTAACCCACCACGTTTTTGGGAGCAGTCTGCCACGGTTTTGCTAAGAACAGGGAGCATTTGATAACATTAAAACCCCCTTATATATATGGGTCAGTACCTCACTCAGTCGCAATTCCTTCACTTCTAATGTGAGAGGGCGAAGACCAGGAGAGGGGAGAAAACCAGACTGAGTTTCAAGGACATGGCTGCATATTATATCTTTAGGTGTTGCAGAATGTAATTAATCCAGCCATTAAAGAATTTTTCCTTGTGGAAAAGTAGATTCTTGATAGTATTTTGGCATCAGACAGGAGGCCTCCAGACTGAAAGCAGAAATAACAATGGAGTAGTCATAGTCCAAGCTGCTGACTTGAATAATCTTATAAGCAGTGTAAGAAGTGTCTCATTAGTCCTTGACCATCACAAACAGGTGAGGTCCTATCTCGGACATCATTTGGAAAGACCTTCACAACATTAGCCAGTTTCCCATAAGGTAAAATATATATTGGACCAATGCTAAATAGGTTTCCTGCCTTGATTACCAGGAACCAGGCCTTGAACCAGCATTACCTGGGGTTCAAAGACAGTCGCCAGCTCAGCAGCACCACCACTGCAACTTTGCTTGGGCCCTAAACTCAGCCTTACAGCTACCGACCTGTCTCTAATCTTCCCTTTTTAGGGAAGGTTACTGAGCGGGCAGTGGCGATCCAGCTCCAGGTGCATCTAGATGGCATTGGTTTCCTGGATCCTTTTCAATCTGGGTTCCGCCACGGCTATGGCACTGAGATGGCGTTGGTGGCCTTGGTAGATGGATGTAGGATGTTCAACATTTCTCATCCTGCTAGATCTCTTGGCCACTTTTGACACCGTGGACCATGGGCTGCTGTTGAGACAGCTACGTGACCTGGGGGGTCTGGACGGAACTGTTCTTGAATGGTTCCGTTCATTCCTCTCGGGGAGAAGCAAGCGGGTAGTGTTGGGAGCTGAGACATCTTGTCGCCGTGCTTTATCGTGCAGCGTTCCGCAGGGTTCTATTCTGTCTCCATTGTTATTTAATGTATATATGCAGCCCTTGGGGGAGGTTGTGAGAGGGTTCGGTGTGCGATGTCATCAATATGCTGATGATACTCAGCTTTACCTCTTTTTTTCAACTGACCCAGACCCTGCTGTCTCGTTGCTATCCCAGTGTTTGGAGGCCGTGGCTGAATGGATGTGGCAGAGCAGACTGAAGCTCAACCCCGATAAGACAGAGGTGATGTTGGTGGGGAGAGCGAGGGAGGTGTCGGCCCCCCTGATTGGGGGGGGTGTTCCTATAGCCCATCAGGTTCGGAGCTTGGGGGTGGTATTGGATGCAGATCTCTGCCTGGAGCAACAGGTGGAGGTAGTGGCAATTGCGAAGGCCGCCTTCCACCAGTTGTATCTGGTGCGGAGGCTGCGTCCGTACATCTCCAGCCTGGTCCCTGGCCTCCCTCGTCCATGCCTTCGTCACCTTGAGGCTGGACTACTGCAACGCGCTCCACGTGGGGTTGCCCTTGTTCCTGGTTCGGAGGCTGCAGCTAGTGCAGAATGTGGTGGCCCGGCTCCTTTCGGGGACGGGCCATCGGGAACACATAACACCTCTGCACTGGCTGCCGATAGAGAGCCGAGCCAGGTTCAAAGTTTTGGTATTGATTTATAAGGCCCTTCACGGTCTGGGCCCCTCGTACCTCAGGGACCGCTTCGCCCTCTGCACCCCAGAGCAGCTCCTTCGGTCTGTCGGGGGTGCCTTCCTGGAGGTCCCCTGGATTAGGCGGGGGCCCACAATGGAAAGGGCATTCTTGGTGGCTGCGCCACACCTTTGGAACTCCCTCCCGGAGGAAGCTCGCCTGGCCCCAAGCCTGTTAACATTCCGGCGAATTTGCAAAACCTGGCTGTTCGCCCAGGCCTTTGGGGAGGGGGGGAGGCTTGTTTTTTTTATCCCCCTCCACCCTTATTTATTGTATTAATTAATTTACATGTTCCTTTGCCCTGTTTTAATTGCTGCAATTTTATGAATGTTTTAAAATGTTTTATACTTGTATTTTTAATTTTTTTCTTTGAGAGCGTTAGCCGCCCCGAGCTGTTTCAGGAGGGGTAGGGTAAAAATATGATTAAATAAATAAATAAATAAATTACAGGCCCCTTGCTCCAGCAGAGCCACCCACCCCAGCTTCCTGGTTGGCTTCCAGTCACAACGTAAGGCCACCCTGTAGTCCGAGTTCAATGCATTCTGTCCCTGGCGAGCTTTGACTTTCTCCTGCTTCCCGGTTACTTGCCCTCCTCTGATTTGCATCTGACCTGATCAGTTTACTTTCTGAGCTTGTCCTCAAGTCTGTCTTGAACCTGAAACTTGTTCTGATCCACTTGGCTGTAACTTGCTCAGAGCCCCATGCCTGGTCTGATTCTGCTCTTATCCTTTCTTCATCTTTATCTAATTCTGGCCCTGTATGAACCCGTTTCTCACTGTGCTCTTCATTCCTGCCCAGATCCTGGTTCCTGAGTTTGCCTACGTATTCGGTGCCTCTGACCCCGACACAGGTTGACAGACTAGCATGGAGGGTAGGGGTGGGGGAGAGGACTTTCTCATGTGTTTCTCCTTGGAGTAGCAGGTGTCATCATCAACAACTACTTCCCAGCCGCGTCTATGTGTCTCACTGTGGTTGGCACGAGAGTGGTCAATGCTGAGGGTGCACACACAACCTCCAGTTCCAGCATTTCACCTTCTTAAGTAGCCTTAGGAGAAGCAGACACCAGAGGATACACAAGAGCAGTTGATACCAATCTTCTGCTGTTAGGGCTGCTGACACAGGACTATGCAGAGCTAGTGTTACCAAAGAGCAGGGCTTCAGCTCTGACAGCAAGGCTGAGGAGTAGACTGCATAGGTACTCTGCCAAAGTTTGGGGTCTTTCCCACCTGGTGCTGGCTTTAGACAAGTGGTACAAGCTGCTTTTTATCAGCAGCTTGTGGGGCCTCTGAGGTCCTTCTAGATGGGGTAGAAGCATTAAAGGGTTTAAGTGCCTCTGGGATTGCTTTGGCATCCCAACATTGGACCTACATTCTCAGTGCTTTTAGTGTCTTGCATAGCAAAGTAGAAGGCAGGCCAAAAAATTAACATTTTTCAAGGTAGCTCAGGTAGAAACACACCCAGCTCCCTCCAGTGCGAAAACTTCAAACTCCGTTCCTGTAGGAAAAACAAAATCAACAAGCACAGCCTAACCGGCCCTAACTGAGGTCTCAGGTGTGCCCCCTGCCAGCAAGCCTCCAAAGACTGCGCTGGAGTGCCCAGCAGGTAACATAATAGAAGGAAAATTCACGGTAAGTGCCCTAATCTTCTATGTTCCTGTCTGCTCCCTGCTGGGCACAGCAGTATAGCAGAGGGAGGGGCACAGGAATTGGGAATGGCAATAGATCCGTTTCCACTCCTTGGAGCACCCTATGACCAAAAGTCACATTGACTGAAGCCATAGTATGAATCTTGTAGTGTCTGGTGAAGGAAGGTGTGTAGGGAGAGCCAAGTGACTGCCCGCATATTTCTTCACAGGAGGCCCTAGAGAAAAGGGCCCATTAAGTGGCTGCTGCCCTGAGTGGGCCATGACTTTCCCATGCAACAAAGCTCCTCATGCCCTATACGCTTCGCTTATGCACACCCTGATCCAGCCAGTAATAGATGCCTTGGAGGCCAGGCTACCCCTAACTGGGGCTCTGTGCAGGACAAATAGGGACATGGATCTGCTCCCTGTCTGAGTATGTCCGATGTAAACCTTAAAGACTCTTCTAACATCCTGCGAATGCCACTCCTGTTCCTTAGGATGTACCCGGTTAGGGCAGAAGGAGAAAAACACAATGTCTTGGACTCTATGAAACAAAGAGCTCACCTTTGAGGGTAAACAAAGAGTCAGGCCTAAGAACCACCCTATCAATGTGAATTGTGCAAAGGTTAGGTGTTATGGAGAGGGCTCCTAACTCTGAAACCCTCCTAGCTGAAGTGATCGCCACCAGGAAGGCAACTTTGACGGCTAGAAAATACAGGGAGACTGTGTTGAGAGGTTTGAATGGTGGGCGTGCAAGGGCTTTCAGAACCAGGTTGAGGTTCTGATTGGGGAACCTATGCACTACTGGGGGAGACAACTGGTGGGCTGCCCTCAGGAATTGCTACAAATGAGTGCGCCATAGTAGGATCCTAGTTTTTATTTATTTTATTTATTTATTTTACAAATTTCTACCCCGCCCCTCCTGCAATGCAGTTCGGGGCGGCTTCCAACATTAAAACCATAAAATACAATAAAATCAATCCAAAACAGTAAAAAAAAAATACTTAAAATATTAAATATTAAATATAAATATAAACAGGGCTAGACCAAAACCAAACACAGATGGGTAGGGGACTAAACACCTCCCTCCCCACCCTCCCTCCCAAAGGCCTGGGCAAACAGCCAGTTCTTACAGTTCCTCTTAAATGTTAAAAGGCTTGGGGCCAGGCGAGCTTCCTCCGGAAGGGAGTTCCACAGCCGCGGTCCCACCACCAAGAATGCCCTCTCCATCGTGGCCCCCTGTTTAACACTTAGTTGAGTCCAAGCCCATGATAGCCCCCAACGCTGCCACCTGTTGGCCAGAGTGGCTGGTCTTATTCCTTTGTCAAGTCCATCCTGGAGAAAGTTCAATACCTCTGGTATGCTAGGCGCTTTACTACTATTACTACTAATTTCTATAGCACTACTAGTCGTTTGCAGCACTGTACAGATACACATAACAAAGACAGTCCCTGCTTCAATGGAGCTTACAATCTAATCAAGACACAAAGACAGACAACTACAATTAAGAGTCTTCCTATGAATAACAGACTACATGATGCAGGTATTCAGTAAATTTATTTCAGTTGAAATGCTCTCCCTGCCTTCCACCTAGCTTCTTGCCACTGATAGAAGTGCTTCCATGTTGTGGCATATACCCTGTTCATCAAACTCTTTCATGCAGCCATGAGGGTCTTGAGAACCCTAGATGAGTATCACTTGGCTTCTAGGATTCCCTGTTCAGTAGCCAGGTGGTCAACTGTAAATGTTGGGGGTCAGAGTGTGTTAGGGGCCCTTGTTGTATTATGTTGTGCTGAGTTGGTAGGCAGAATAGTTGTTGGAGCTGTAGATGAATTAGATCGGAGAACCATGGGCATCTTGGCCAGCGCGCCCCTTCATTTCGGATCTTCTGCAGTGTCCTGGGCAGCAGAGGGAAAGCTGTACATTAGCCCTCGTGGCCGTGGTTGCTGAAGTGCGTTTATTGCACTAGCGCCCTGATCCCTCTGGCATGAGAAGTAAATGCTGACCTTGTGGTTTGTCTGGGAGGCAAACAAGTCGAACGTTGGCTATCCCATCTGAGCCACAACCTGCTTGTAAACAGTGGGGTGAAGCTCCCATTCTCCCAGTTGGATGTTCCTGCAGCTGATCCAGTCGGCTTCCACGTTGTCGACCCTTTGGATGTGTGCCGCTCTCAGGGAACAGATTCTTGGTTCTGCTCACTGGAATAGGATCTGAGCCTCTTGTTGCAGTGCTCTGGATTTTGAACCCCCTTGATGGTTCACGTATGCCATGGATTCCATTTGAATCCAGTTGGTTGATGCTGAGCTTCACCTCCTCTTTTGACCATCGGCCCTGTATGACCCTGGACTTGATAAAAGCCCACCATCCACGTAGACTTGCGTCTGTGGTGATCGTTACCCTGGTGGGCGGGTGTCCCGCAGTGGGGTCCCCTGACTGAGATGACTCTCCATTAGCCACCAGGCAAGCTCTTTTGCTAGCGCCGGAGAGGGGTGGATCATCCTGTGTGTGCCCGATATGATGTCCCTCTGGTATGGACGCAGAAAATTTTGCAATGATCAAAGATGGAAGCGTGCCCACTGTACCTGCTCTATGCAAACTACTAGTGACCCAAGTAGACTTGTAAGCCTTTTCGGGGAGACCCACCGCCACAGGTTGATGGATCTTATGTTGGCTATTTTGAGTAACCTGTCTGCCTTGGCCCGAGAAGCATTGATTACCACCCCTAGGTGAAGCATGACCCTTGAGGGCTCTAGCTGGCTCTTCGGAACATTTATGATAAATCTGTCATTCTGGAGGACTTTGGTGGTCTGTGCAAGACCCCTAATTGCTCTGAGTCTTGCCTCAGACCGCACTAGTATATCATTGAGGTACAGGTATGTATGGACCCCTTGCTGACACAGATGGGCAATCAACGGTGCCAGCACCTTGGGAAAGGTGTGCAGAGTTGTGGCCAGCCTGAATGGTAGTGATGTATATTGCCAGTGAGCACCACTGTAACAGAATCGAAGATGTCTGTGTGCTGCAGCGATCAGAATATGGAGGTAAAGCGCTTCACACTGCCTGAAGAATCCTCTTCAGGGTCTCCATTTTGAACTTCCTGTATCATGTGTGCCTGTTCAGCTGTTTCAGGTTTAGCACCACTAAGTGCTTGCCAGTCTTTTGGGGACCAAGAAAGAGGATGGAATACATGTCCAGCCCTTGTTGTTCACTCCCAGGTCAATTAGTTGTTGTATGGCCATGACCATACTGGCTCTCTTTGCCAGGTCTCTTGAAGTTGGGGACTCTATGAACCCATGTTTTGATGAGGAGACGAGTTTGGTGTGATACCCTGCTTTTATAATGTCCAGCACACATTGCCCAGGTCTAGGAAAAATCCACCAGGGACCAAAGGAGTGTAGCCTTCCCCAAGGT
Source organism: Sphenodon punctatus (assembly GCA_003113815.1). Lineage (NCBI taxonomy): Eukaryota > Metazoa > Chordata > Lepidosauria > Sphenodontia > Sphenodontidae > Sphenodon > Sphenodon punctatus. The sequence goes on along the minus strand of QEPC01006580.1, from coordinate 1,907,558 downwards.
GGAGAGAGATCTCGGGGAGGCTGCATTCCCCGTCATTGGTTGGATTTGGGGGCAGAACACTTCCCCTTAAAGTTGGATGTTGGCTTGCGGAAATTCTGTCTTCATGATGCCCGGTACCCAGATTGGTATCCTCTCTGGTACTTTCAGTATTTTTCACACTTGTACTCCTGTCGGTAAGGTGGGCAATGAAAAAAGTGATATGGCTTTTTGCTAGGTGTAAGCACGAGAGTTCTCTTCTTCTACGCCGCTGCTTCCTCCATCATCTTAACCAGAGTAGGTCTGAAAGGTTTTTCTCCGGTGAATGGGACCGCCGTGAAGGCTGCCTTTGAAGCAGAGTCCCCGTTCAACATCCACAGTTACAGTCTGTGCCTGGCTGTCACAATGGATGCTGTACTAGTTGACATGCATGAGGTCTACTGATGCAGACAGCTGTTGCCATAGAAAGCCTATTCAAAACGGCTGACTGGGTCCTACGTGAAAGGTCAGACTTCCTGAAGTCCTTCACCCAAGACATGATTGCTCTGCTGAAGAATGTAACAGTGGTAGGCACCTTTCCAGAAGTGGCTATGGCCTCCAAGTCCCTCCTCAAGGTCGTCTCGATTGTCCTGTCTGTCTGGTCACAGGGGTATAATCTGCTACTTGGTGGGGCAGCGGAGTTGCGAGCCAGTGAAGTGGTTGGGGGATCTATTGGTGGTGTGGTGAATAGGAACTTATTGTCCTGTGGGAAAGAATATAGGTTGGTAGCCTACTTATGGCCCTTGTTACGCCTCAATGAGTTTGACCACGCTGACATAATGACCGTCTCGGGGGGGTGGGGGGAGGGAGAGGGAAGAGGCAAGCGTGCTCCGTGTTTTTTTTGTTGTAGGAGAAACTTCTGCTTTTCACTGGTCCATTCCCCTTGTTTATCCTCCTTTGAGGGAAACTCCAGGTCCAGCACCTCGGTTACCTTGGCAATCATCTTGGTTAAGAGTACTGTCTGAAAAAGCTTCTCATGGTATTATTCATCCAAAGACTGGTCTCCTTCTGAAACTTCTCCTTCTTCCAGAGAAACGTCAGATTCACTTCCAGATTCCTCCTGGAATATGTCCATTATGGGCATTTTTGCCACTGTTCTGTGGCCTATGGCCATGCGATGAAGAGTCTACATCGAGGTCTTCACGTGCCCACCCCCGCCCCCTGGTGCTGACTGCCTGCTGTGTGACCCGTTGTTTGCCCTTGCCAGCTGACCTGGAGTTGCCTTTGAAGGTACCCAATGTACTCTGCTCCTGCGGTGTCTGTGCAGCTTCTAGTTCATTTATCGACTTCATCATCCAGCGCCACAAGTTGCTTGTGATAGGGACTTCCTCCCCTCCCATTGAGTCTGGAGATAACATTGCTTCCTCAATGGCTGTTTCTTCTGCGGACAGCTGCGGATTCTTGTGCCGTGTAGTCTTAGGCTGCTTTTAAATGAGGAGCGCTGAAGCACCTCCTCAACGCCGCATTAAAGCAAAGTTGCCGGAAGTGACGTTCTCCCCGTTGCCGGCGGCGGCTGGAGACACGGTGCTTTGGAGCAGCACGTTCTTAAGCCAGATAATTGAACTCTTAAGAACGCGCCGCTGCAAAGCCCCGTGTCTCCAGCCGCCGGCAACGGGAGAACGTCACTTCCGGCGGCTTTGCTTTAATGTGGCGTTTGGGAGGCGCTTCAGCGCGCCCTCGCTTAAAAGCAGTGTCAGGCTGCTTCAGTTGTTTAGGCTGTTTCTTTGGGCCCTTCTTTGCTCCCCCTGTCCTGGGAGAAGGGGGTACCACTGCTCTGGGCGAATCTCCACCATTGTTGGGTTTCCCACAAGCTCTGACCCTGGCATCTTGTCTGCCTACAAGAGAGCAGGGGCGGGGGGGGAAGATGACATTAGCTCGTGATCATGCAGCAGAGCGGAAGAAGCCAATTTTAAAAACGTTTTATTTATGAGAGCCCCCATCCACTCTGTGGCTTCCATGAACAATACTTGGCAGCAGTTCCCTGATGGAGATATGGCCCAGCCGGTGGGGATGGTTGGGTTGAGGGGGTCACCATGCATGTGCCTCAGGCAAGATGGTGGCGGCCCCATGCAATCGCAGCCAAGGACCCAACATGACGGTGTCCATAAAACCATGTAGGAGACCCAACATGGTGGTGCCTATTAGGGATGGGCGAACAGATCGCGGGTCGGGTTCGGTTCGTCCGTTCAGTTCAGCTGCGTTCGGTTCGTCCGTTCAGCTAGTTTGCTGAGTTCGGGTTCGGCTATTCGGTTTGGTCGTCCGAACAGGCCGTTCGGTTAGGCTGTTCGGCTCGGCCGTTCGGGAAATGTTGTTATGGGTGTTTTTTTTGTTTTTTATATGGTTTTCTTTGTTTTTTTATTGGGTTTTATATGGTTTTCTTTTGTTTTTTATTTGTTTTTTTTGTTTTTATATGGTTTTTTAAATTTATTTATCTAAATTTATCTAATATTATATATATCTAGCTACACTAAATCATTATCTAACTGCTATTAACTATTCTAAATGCTATGGACTAAATGGATTATCTAATAAGTACACAGACCTACTCCTACAAACACTAAAACTAAATCACTAACGCTATCTCTATCACTAAGCTCATACAACTCTCTCTCTCTCTCTCTCTCTCTCCCCTCCCATATCCGTGTATATATATATATACATACACACACACATGCATATACATACACACACACACACACACACACACACCCCACATATATGGGATGGGGGGGAATCACAAACAGAAGAGGAGTCTGTAGTGAAATACATACATACTCAATGAGTCTGTACAGTGCTTAACACAAGGTTTCAGTTTATGGTTTTAGTTTCATTTCAGTACAAAACTGAAATGAAACTTAAAGCAATCTAAAAATCCTACTCAACGCCTGCTGTTCAGGAACAGTGACTAGCTCAGAAGGTGTTGGGAAGGGGGGAGGCAGATAATAAGTTTAGTTTCTTGCGAGCCTCTCCACCCCTGGTGCCTGGAAGTCTGCTCCTCAGTGACTGACACCTCCCTGTCATGTTTGACCTTCCAGTGACATGTTTTTGCCACCCGAACTCAATCCGAACTGACCGAACTATTCGGCCATTTCGCCATTCGGTTTGTTCGGTATGTTCACGTTCGTGTTCAAGTTCGGTCATCCGAATAGGCCGAGTTCGGGTCGAACTCCGAACTCCCGAACCGCGTTCGCCCATCCCTAGTGCCTATCAAACTACATGTGCGCATGGTTCTCTTGTCCTGAGGAGGTGGTGGCAGCAGTTGCATGCAAGCCCTGGGCTCCAGTGGGTCCACGTCGGTCCTGCTCTCTACCCTTATGACTTGGGTGGCTTGGACTGCCAAGGACAGAGGGGGGCCCTGGCCAGTGGGCAGTCAGTTTCAGGAGAGCTGCTGGGGCCTTTCCTCCCATCCCCTTCGCTAGGTAACTGGGTGGCGAGAGGAGATGCCTCTCAGTTGTGTCAGGATATCTTCCCCAGGCCTCCATCCAACCATGCGAGAGATTATGGGCCGAGGTGCTTTCCAGCAAGCCAGGAGGCTTCCTGCACGGTCTACTACCCTGCCATGCCTTGGGGTTCCCAGTGGAGCTGATGAGGCCTATCTGACCTTCTGCTGTGCTCCAGATGGGTAAGGGAGTGTCTGTCTGGTTGCTGCAGTGATATGGTTCCAGTGCGCTCCCATGTTCCAGGAGGTTGTTCTTCGTTGCCTCTTGAGTTCCAAGGGAGAGGAAGCCTCCTAGCCGTTTTTTTGGTGCCGCTCAGAACTTTCCCGGGACTCACGGAGTGGGGGAGAGAGAACTCTCCTGAAGGCTCCTCTGCCTCCCCGAGACTCAGAGAGCGGGAGGAGGCAGGAAGAGTGTCACGTTTTCAAGGTAAAAATAAAAAGGTAAATAAAAATAAAGCAAAAGTATACTTAAAGAATAAGGCAGGGAACAGAGTCCCTGATATGGTCTGTTTCCTGCTCTGTTGAAGGCAGACTCGAAACTGGGGGGAGCTGGGTGTATGTCTACCTGAGCTACCTCAAAAAATTATCATTTTTTGGCCTGCCGTCTCCTTTGCTACATAAGACACTACCCACTTGTAGGAGTACCCAGCAGGAAGCAGACGGAAGAATATAAGATTTAATAGTATACAGCTTTTCAAAAGCTCATTTGAAGAGTAATGTTAAAAATCTTGATAGTGATCATAAATTACTAATTGTGACAAATATACTAAATAAGGTTAGATTTAACTGATGTTGCATGCCACATCAAAACCAACCCCACGTTCGTTGCTTCTCCTGTTGGAAATTGATTAAGTCAAAGAGAAACATTTGTGACTGAGAGTGTCAGTCCTATAGCCAGGGCTGGTGCTACCATTAGGCAGCTCAGACGGCTTCCTAGGGCACCAGCTTGAAGGGGGTGACTCTCTTGTTCCCAATCAAGCTGCCCTGCTGCCGCCACTAGTGATACTCTGGATGGGATGGGAAAAGTACCCCTGTCAACTTGCTGCCCAAGACAGCCTTGCCAATAAGCTCTGCACTGGATCGGGGGTGGGAAGAGATGTCTCATAGGTGACTCCACCCCCCCAAACTCGCTTCTACTGCTGTCTCTCCTGCCCATGATCCAGCTGCCGCTGCTTCTCCTACAAGTTGAAGGGGGCACTTCTCCCATCCCATATCCAGCTGCTACCACCACCACTGGTAAAGGTCTGCAGCTGGTTAAGTGGCCGGAAGGCTGGGGGGAACAGGGCTACCAGCACCCCAGTGCCCGAGAAGCATGCTGTGCATGTGCGTGTTGTGTGCTGGGGGTGTGCATGCAGAGGCTGTGCGTAACATGGGCGTGGGTTGCATGCAAAGTTCGAATTGCAAGTTGTACATTGGTTGTGCGAGGGGCGCATGAGCAGGGGTTTGCCCAGGGCAGAAAAAATCTTTGCACCAGCCCTGCCTATAGTCTAGGTTAGTATTCACTTAATTACTCTGATCAAATAATGATATCAATATCCACTTATTGTGATATTTCAGTTCAGTACTATTCATCCCTCCCAAACTCTTGCAAGTCAAAACAGCCACCATTATGCTTCTTGAAAATAAAGCTTTTTTTTACTGAAGGGTTCTACTAAATACATACTGCCTCTTAAAGCTGTTTAGCATTAGAAAAACAGTTCAGCTACAACAGGACTAGAGCTGTCACAGGCCTTTGCTCAATCCCATTATTGTTTATAGTGACACTAGCCTTGCACACTATAGATACTGAAACCTCAAGGTATTTGCCACACAACTTTTCCCAGTAAACCTTGGTTCAAGGGCAGGTTACACTGTGATGTGGACTCTTGGCTGAACTCTGCTTGAACCCAGAGGCATATCACTTACAACAGACACTAACAATAATGCTCTGATCACCTGCTTAAGACAAGAGGGTTCAAAGTAAGTTCGTGTCCCCACACATGATTTTCAATGCAGTTCTTGTATACAGTGTTGTTATGATTAACCCAGTTCCTGCTCAGAAGCTCTGTAATAAGAGAGCTTCCAGCGTCTCTTGCATAATGTTGGAATTTTATGAGCTGCATCTGCCTTCTTTTTAATAACTAAATAAATAAATAAACAAACAAACATACTTGCCTTAATATTATAAATTCTTCTAAAATATTACAAAACACTTTGTTTTTCAAAGGCAGAGATAGCAAGTGCCATTCACTGTAGTCATTAAACTTTTAAAAATGAATTACAGCTATTTTATGAAGGAAAGGGAATGAAATTTAGAGAATAGCTGTGTGATTTTGAGGCTCTACTGTCCCCGTGCTGTTTTTTTATGGCCATGCTTTCCATCTCTGACTTGTGTATTTTTTCCCAGCACTGCTTAAAGAGTCTGAGATTTTAATGCTAAATTCCATTGCTCCTGCTTACCCCTTTACTCTTTATGAAATATTCTCTTTGAAGACAGACCTCCTACCCTTGAGTGCCAAAATAAGAAAACTTTTAATAACCTTATTTCTAAATTATAGTACACCAGTATTGAGAATATAAGTGCCTACACTGGAAGTGGCTCCCTATTATCAAGTACGTGGAACATCTTTTTTAAAGTTAAACAAGTGGCAGCAGTGGCAGCACCTTATCACTAATGTCTGTGCTGGTTTTTTAGTGTTGTAGTCTGAAACTGACAAGAGGTACATGAAGCTTCTCTAAAATATGCAAATTCAAAGAGGACAGAGCAGAATTGCTATAATGGCCATAATTGCTGACTGGTGACAAACTATTTTCCTTCATTTAAGTTAACCTTCAGAACTTTTGTCTACTTCCTAAGACTTCTAGACACATTTGAGGAATGGCCATTGCAATTATCTGGCATATTCTCTGCAACCAGACAAACCAAATTTTGAAAGCCGACAAAAAGACTGAGGCCACTTTCTCACATAACCTGGGATATTGTTTTCTTCTCTACCAACATGAAATGTTATGTGTTGTTGTGTTATGTGATATTTGTTTTATTATTATTATTATTATTATTTTATATTATTGGTAAAAATTATATTGTACTGTTTTTTACTTTCGGGCCAGGGCGAGAGCCAGAGCCTTAAATAAATAAACAAACAAACACATAACCTGGGGGAGGGGAGGGGGGACTTCCACGAGGGCAATTGTGGCTGTATTTTCATGGGAATTAGTGCACATAGGAATGCGCTATTCTGCTTTTACGTCATGAGAACACCTGTGATTGTAAAAGCTACATTAGGGGGCCCAGTCATGTGCGTGTGTTTTCGCAGCATAAAAGCAGATTTGCGCATTCCTACGTGTGCTAATTCCCGCGACAACACAGCCACAATTGCCCACACAAAAGTTTTCCCCTTCCCAGGTAATGTGAGAAAGCAGCCTGACTAAGTAATAATACTAGAGGTGTTATGTCTGGGGGAAAAAAAGAACAAACCAAGAGATTCCCAATCTGTTACTGATGGCATGAAATACAGAGAACTGCCTGTCCTCCACTTGCTTTGTTGCAGCCCATTTATTTCCTATACAAAAATATTCTACAAAACACCATTCAAGAGCTCAATGAAGCCAAAAATACAAGAACATCCAATAACCTCTGAACAAGCTTCCCACCATCTCTCATGCATGTCACAACGACAATGCCGAATGTGAATTACAGCTCCTACACAATCCACAAGAAGAATGGAAATACAGTTCGGGCTTCCACAGTTATTGCATGCAACATTTCTCACTTACTACTACCTTACATACTTAGAACATATCTCAGTGTCCACATAACTTTGGATTCATTCAGTTACATCCATGACTTTAACTCAGCTGGTTGAAATATGTCCAGTTAGTATAGACTAGTAAGAAATACAGCAGAATTACAATTATACACATACAGAGGTCAATTGTAAATAGGCTGCCTTTCTGCAAAAAAGCAATTGAAAACTGCCAGTTCCTCCCCAAAATATTAAAAAATTGATTTGGATAGGGACGGAAAAAAGCCACTCGTTTTACCACAGAAAATATGCCCCTCGTGGCTTACCAAATTTTGAAGCAATAAGGCTGAAGTTGGATGTGTGAGAAGGTAGGCACCAAAAATAGTCAGTGTCAGAATCTTCTGGAAAGCAAATATTGAAGGCAAACTGAAAAAAGTGACCTTAACTAACAACTGATCAATTTTCAACTTCTTTAATATTTGCAATGCAGTTTTACCTTTCTCTCTGGGTGGAATCAAATGAGATGATGGCCCACATTAGCTTTCAGCAGATGGTTCCCTTGTGCCCATCTATTAGGCAGCCTCCACGTGGTCACACCACGGAGGCGCCACTCATGGCAAAGTCCAGGGACATTGCGCACCCACCCTGTAGGCCAACCAGGCCTAATGGGTGTCCACGTGTCTGTGTCTTGTCAATTAGGTTCGCCCACAGCCTCATCGGCATCCAGGTTGGTCAGCATGTAATATCCTGCCTAGTGTGCCCAGTCAGCTGAGAGGTGGTAGCGGTAGAAATCTCCCAGGGCTACCTCTCAGCTGAGAGGCGTGCTACAGAACTCCTTGCCCTTGCAGTCTCCCTCCCCGTGGCAGCTGCAGGGAGTGAAAACGCTAGCACCACCAGTGGAAGCTGCCACAAGCATATGAAATACGGGTGGGGAGTGGCCCATTTATTTGGCTGGACATGCTAAACATGTGACTGGGGGCTGAACGAACTGAACACAGATTCCAACAGGCTATTGTCTTGTTTAATTTCACCCTCTGTCTTCAATGGTTCCTGAGATATAAAGCATTCTTTCCTCTGCTTTGGGAGACGATTTATTTATTTTTATTTTTATTTCTATTCCACCCATTGTTGTGACAACCTTAACTATTGCTGCACCACTATGGTAACTGACCAATACCTGAATTTCTTTAAGATGAGCCTCAGAACATCAACCCTGTTGGAAAGTGTGTTTGGCTGCGGCAGAAATCTTCTAGGAACAATGCCTAGTGAGGCTGCAGTGGGTTTCTTTCCCCCACCCTCAAAGGACTTTGTGTGTCCTGGAGAGGAGGATATTAAAGCGGCATGTTGTCTCAAAGGCTTTAATTTCTAACCTCAGAGCTCTGGTGAGTAACAGCAGTTTGAAAAGGAGGATGGGAATCAGTAACTTGTCTGTGCAAGACACTTGCAAAGAATTTCAGGTACTGGTAAGGTTTCCAGCAGGGTGCTGCAGGTAAATGTTACTGAACCCAGGTTTATTCAACAAATTTAATTTACGAACCTGAAAGGATTTTTTTTTTTAAAGTTACATTTGCAGATGACAGTAAAGTGTTTAGTATTTCACTGTCCTCAGTGGCATTTTTAAAGATTTTAGAAAAGTTGTAAGCATCTGAAAAAATAAAATGCAGTTCACCATGAAAGACTGCAGTGTTTATCTAGGGAAAAACAACACAAAACCCCGTTAATGAATTACAGGAAGGTATTTGGAAACTGGAAAAGTCAAGGAAAAGCCCCAACAATGGCCATTTTTAAATGGGTACGGCTGGGGGGAGGGGTCTGTGTGCACTAAGTGGGATGGATGCAGACCACTCACGTATGTCAGGTGAGTGAGGAGCGGTTCAAAGAGGTGGCTCCCTGGGTGGGCACCCTGGCAGCCTCCCTGAGCTCCTCCTGCCATAGACCATGGGGGAGGGGGTACCACACACCGGGCTGGTTTTAGAGATTGACATGTCCTGACTAAGCTCTGAAGAAGCTGGGTTCCCCAGAACTCCAAGCTGGTTCCCAGTACTGTGCAAAGACTGTTTTCCTGCCCACGGTGCCTCCACGGTGGACCACTTAGCTGACATGGCTGGCTGCTGCTGTTCATACGGGTTGGGGATGCATGGGTGCCTGTCCACATGCACCATCCTGCCTGCCCCCGCACGGAGCATCCCGGCTTTTTTCCCGATGCTCCATAAGAGGGCATGAGTGGGCAGCGCATGGGTCACGGGAGCATGCACCCCCGTCCCCGCACACACCACCTTCAGATGGGTGCTCGGGTGGGTAGGAGACAAGTGAATCTGCATGGTACCGTCTCATCTAAAAACGGCCAGTTTTAGAGGCAGTAGTGAAGAGGAAGCTGAATATGAAATGGCAATTCAACGTGGTAACAAAACCAGTCATAGAACTTTTGAAATGCTGACCCATGCACTGTGTATCACAGAATATGGACATAATGACCCCTCTTCACACAGTACTGGGGATTTAAAACTTATACCGTATAGGATGAGGTTACTCGGTGGAGGAAATTTAAAGAGCAGCAGCAATAATTTTGAAGGAGTTTGGATGGAAAGACTGTACATGGTGAACTTATGCCTACACAATCTGGTGTAATCGTGGAAGGAGGCGAGGTGAAGGTGTCAAGAGGAATAATGGAAACACAAACATAGAAAAGAAAACTTACAAGAAAATATAACAGCGAGGTATATTGCTCTCTACAGAAAGGAAATGGAGCAAATCCATCACCAGGTCATTTAAACACTACACTAGATAAAATTTTCTAAAACAAAAAAATTTACAGTTTAAAAGACTGTTAAAGATGGAACTATTTCCAAAACAAAAAACAATTTTCAAAATCATTTCACAAAATACGTTTCCCCCTATCTTAAACTCCAAAAAACATGAAAATTAATTCCAATTAAAAAAACATTTAGCATACAACAAAAAATAAACACCCAAAAGCATGGAAATTATTTACAGATTTTCTATCTATATTCCATAATTTACCATCAACATTAATGTAATATATGTACTCAATTCCTTATCATAAATACTCTTATTATTTATCACTAGCTAAACTATTATTTCTTTATTGATAATTTCTTTATTATAATTCGACAACGAACAATTTTTTCAAGCTGCCTTAACTCTATCGTTTACATGTATAAAAATTGTATACGTTTAAATTGAATTGTTGACAATGTCAGTGCAGACAACTTTATACAATCAGTTTTACAATTGCAATTCTGCGCAAAAGGACCGAGTTAAGGCAGTTTGCACAGGTGCAGAACAGCTACCCTTTTCCAAAATGGCACCAAGCTGCCAGCGCCAATTTGGAAAAGGGCTGTGCATGAGAAAAACAGCCCTAGTGGAGGTTTTGCACGTGTGCAGTGGAGCAAGGATTTCCACAGAGCATCACAGTGAGGGAGCCTGCTGGGGGCTCCTACTGTGTGGGCTTGACCTTCATTCAAGCCTACTGGACCTTTAATGAAGCCCTACGAGGTCAGTAAGTACCATACTAGGGCCCAGGGGTGGGTGGAAAGATGAGCCCTGGGTGGTGGGGGTAAAAAAATTGGTTTGTTTGGGGGATTTAATTACAGGTCCATACCCAAACCTGTAATTAAGACCGGGGGGGTAGGGGGCATACTGTAACAAATCTGTAGCCGAAAATCAGTGCGGGTTGACATCCCTAGCAACCACTCCGTCAATATCCTTCCCTAAAAAAGGAAGGTTAGAGTTGGGATCGCAGCTGGTAGGAGAACCAACATCAAGGGATGATTTCTTGAGCAGGGGCCAGACAAATGCAGTTTTGAGACCATCAGGCACCCTGCCCTCCCAAAGGGAGGTGTTGACAACCCCAGTCAGCAGTGACCTCAGTGTCTCCTGGCTAGTTTTCACCAGCCAGGTTGGATCTGGACCTAGTTCACAACTGGTCCTCTGCATCAGTCCAAACACACCCTCCATGTCAGTGGGTGACATTAAATGAAGCTGATCCAAACAAAATGGACAAGACTGAACCTCCCCAACCTGAACTCTGACTCTGCACTCGAACTAGCAGTTCCCAAGTCATGCCAAATCTAAGCAACTTTGTCTGCTAAGTAGGTGGCAAACTCGCTGCAGCAAGCATGGTTCTAACGCTGTGTGTAGACAACCAAGATTCAACCAGTCTGTTCACCATCTGGAACAACTCTGCTGGGCAGCACTTTGCTGCTGCTACAGCCATGGTATAATCCTTTTAAAAAGATCTATATTAAAGCTGGTCAGTTTCAGCACTAGTTGAGCGCCATTTGTGCTTTAACTGTCTACCCTCCTGCTTTAACAGTCTCATGTCCTCCATATACCAGAGGGACCTACACTGCTGCAGCAATGTAAGTAGATGCCTAGGTGCCACAGTGTTGATGGTCTGAGTTACCAAGTTATTTAACAGATTAATCAGGACATCAACAAAGCAGCAGCCAGGGGGTGATTTCAGACGTGACGGGGTGAACATTCACCCCGCCACGACCACAGTCAAACGCGGGCCGCGGTGAACTGCGGTGAACGTCTGTTTGCCACCCGCCAGATGTTCACCACAGTCAAACGCGGCCCGCGTTTGCATCGACCACACTTCGTTACCTCTCACCACCCGGAGGTAACGAAGCGTGGTCAAAGGCCACCACGACCGTGGTGAAGGGTTCGTCACGTCTGTTTACCACCCTTCACCACGGTCGGGGTTCGCCTTCCTGGTCCCGGGCGGGGCGGCCAGACAGGCCGCACTTCCTGCCCGTCATGCTGGGGGGCGGGCCGTTGGCAGTGCGCAGGGGGTGGGGCCGTGCGGCCGCATGCAGCACCACACAGCCCCTCCCCCTCCGCAGTAGGGTGAGCCAACAGACGTTACGGCCGCCCAAATTGACCGCGGGCCGTGGTGTCTCGTTCCCCATGGGTGGGGGCGAAGGGGGGAATGTCTGTTCGCCAACCCCTTGACCCCCGGCCATGGTCCAAACCACACCACGGCCTGCGGTCAATTCGGGTGGCTGTAACGTCTGAAATCACCCCAGGTCAGTGGGTAAATCCTCCAGGGTGTTCTAAAAATATTGTCATCAGCTTTCGCTATAGCCCTCCAATCAGGTCACTAATAATAATAATAATAATAATAATAAAAAACCAAACCATAAAACATAGGTAAATAGATAAAGCTTACATATACAATCCACAATTTACCATAACACGATCTCGGTTTCATTACCATTCTACAGTTGAGGAAAGGAACCTGACAAAAACAAACAGGGTTCCCCTTGCAGTTCATTTTCCCGCCTTCCATTTTTGGGAAGCCAACCATACATAAGTTGCAAGAGCCACAACATCCTCCTCTTTAGACCAGGAAAGGAGACCCCTATACCCTTGACCTGGCTCTGTGCATAACGTATCACCGAAAAGCGATTGGAGCCAGGCCACCCTAAGGTCGTTGTAATAAGGGCAAGTTAACAAAAAGTGCTCAATCGTTTCCACACACCCCTTGGGGGCAGGTGCACACTCGCCTGGCATAGGTGCCCCTTGTATATCTCCCTTCCAACACTGCAGTTTGGACCAACTGGAAACGAAGAAGGGTGTTGCTTCTTCGGAGACTACGGTTGGATAACATATCAAAATAAGTTTCCATCCCCCAAGCAAGCTTGACTAACCTAAGCCAGGGGCCCACCTTCCAACTCCCTAAGGCCACCCATATCCACTTTACAATCGATGTCTTCTAACCTGGCCTGTACTTCTCCCCCCCCCCCCCCACTAACGACCTACCCGCAAAATAGGCGAAGGAGAAACCCTGGCTCTGAAGGAGAGGGCCCAAATATCTGAGTCATGGATAGCCTCTAGGGCCCCTATACAACAGTTCCTCATGCAGGCATAATCATGGGAGGGAGTTCTCTTGTAAGGAGAGTAGCCTCAACCAATATTGAATAAAAGCAGCCTTGGCATGCAAGTGGATAGAGAGCACACCAGTCTCCGCCCTCAGGACTGAACCTGGGACATCCTTCCCCACTTGGAGAATCTGGCGTAAAAACAAATTCTGCACCCTCTCCAAAGGGTGTTCTGGAATCTTGGGTGGACTAACCTAATGGACTAACCTAACTAACCGTGCTGGAGGTCCCGAGATATCATCCGGTGGCTTTGGACAGGAGGGCATTCTTGACCGTCGCCCCTGTGCTGTGAAACTCGCTCCCAGTGGGTGTCCGCCTTTGCCCAGATCTCCTCACCTTCTGGAGGCAGTGCAAGACTTGGCTCTTCCGCCAGGCAATTGGTGGAGGGGATGAGTAGGGGGACAATCGGGTGAGGCTAGGGTGATGGGTATGTTTCTTTTGGGGGCATAGGGTTGGCTTGGCTTTGTTTATTGGGTTTGAATGGTTTTAATTGTATTTTATTATTATTGTACTATTGAAATTTTATCATTTATTGTGAGAGCTGCCCCGAGCTGCGTGAGGCAGGAGGGGCGGGATAGAAATGAATAAATGAAATAAACAACAAACAATAACAACAGGTCTACCACCCCAATGGGGGCATAGAAGGGCAGGGATCTGAACCGTGGGAAGGTAATGATCTAACCATGACAACTTTTGTCTTTACAGCACTCCCTATAATCAGAACCTCTGATTCCAGCCTGGTGCAAAACGTTAAGCCCAACATGTGTCTAGCCTCAAGTGTCGGGCCAGTTATTATTTGAGATAGACCCATAGTTGTCATGGAGGCCATGAAGTCCTGCTCTGGCCCTGAAAGGTTGGGCCTCAGCATGTATGTTGGAATCACCCAAGACAATGTGTCTGGGAGAGCACAATACCACTTCAAAGACCAACTTAGCCAGCAAGCTCACTGTGCAGAGAGGTGGTCAGTACTCCAGCACAATTCCAAATGTATTTTGTGGGGAGGGAAGCAAGATTTATTTTGTCAAGGGTGGCAAAATAGCCAAAGCCAGCCCTGACTCCAGATAACAGTGCTGCATTGCCACAAGAGAATGATTCGAAGTCTAGTTTCTAGGGAAAGTTTTGGGAGGAGTTAAAAAATGATGTCATCAATGCCTGGCTTAATAGGGCCTGACCCAGAGTCAACTGAAAATAGTGGCAAAACTTGTTGATCTCAAGTGGATGAAGACACAGGTTAGGAAAGGATTTAAAAGGGAAAGCATGAAAGAAGGCATGTACATGAGGGTAAGGTAATGTATACATGTAATATAGGTAAGCCTGATCTCTGCTGAACTGAGGAATGTCAGTCAAAAAGACTTGCTTCAAGGAGAAGTCACCTAGTAAAGGTTTATTGGTACATTACCCGCTCTGGTGAGTTAATAATTGAAGCCAGTGAAGAACAAACAAGAATTTTAGATTTAAATAGGGATCTATAGGGACACTCCTAACAATATTTAACCCAATTCCTTCCTGACTCAAGAACTTTTCATGCTAGATTGTTTTATACACATCCATTTGTTCCTCCCCTTCTCATTTCTACTTCCACACTGTACTTTTCTCTTCCTGCTGTTGCTTCATAATGACTTTAGCTAGCTGGTGAAACTGACACATCTGAGAACCACTCTCCCTTTTCTCCACTGCCTCCTTGCTGACAAATAGATCTGAATGCTACAGTTTTATTCAATGATAAGGAAAGAGATAGCAGAAACATCGAGAGAGATAAACATTTTTGAGGTCATTAAGCCAGCCATTATTATTCTCTGAACAAATCCAAGCCTTATTGCACAGTTAAAACCACAGAAACCATTTGTATAGGTGAGGCTGGTAGCAACGTATGTCAGTTATTTTTTAAAAAGCCAAACCAGACTGCATTTTCACATTTTTAGGAATCAAATACACCTCACACAATGGAAAGCTAGCCTATATTTAAATTCAGTCACACGTTCATCCAATATCATACATAAAAATGAACCAAAAGCTAACTCTCTTAGAACTAGTTAGTAAATGAAGTGGTGGCAATTTCCTGTATAGCATGTGGTGTAGAAAGGCATCTCAAATTAAAATTTTAAAAACCCTTATGTATATGTACATTGTATTAATAAAAGGCAAACTGGAAAACTTTACATTTCTTTTTATTGTTTTGTAAATGTTAGCCAAATTTTTAGTGTACCTTTTTTGGTAACTGACAAAGTAATCATAGCATGCAAAAAAACCAATGTATGGAAGATAGCTTTCTGCATACATCTATTCACTCACAGGAGATTTTCTTTGTTTTGGATTGGTCTCTGAGCCTTTTGGCAGTATACAGTGTAAATGTGGAAATAATCAGAACTGCTGTGCGACACTGTGCAATACTGAGAACATATAAAAACTCCTCAAAATAAGTTATCAAATGACAGACATTAGCTGCTAATAAATTTAAAGTATGCTGCACTGTCAACAGAGATTTTCTCTTAATATCTTCCCAATGCACCAACATGATAAAAAGCTATTAAGTCAACTATTTTTTGTGTCATAAACAAAATTCCCATTAAACTTATCCTCACCAAAACAACACTAGATTTGCTTTCCTTCACAAGCCAAATGAGTTGATGCTGGAAGTTCACAGATCTTACACACTGTAGTTTTGCTTTCTTCTGAGGAAGTTCATCAGGAGGTCAGGGATTTTAAAAAGCAATCTGCTAAAAGTATGGATGTTTAAGAACTGGCACCGTGTGTTATAAATCATCACTCATCCCAGCCCAGTGATTTAGATCCATGCTCCAGACACAGAAATTGTGCTAGCTGGGTGTGTCTCAACATCACTTTTGAGGTCAGAAGGCTCTATATACGATCATCTAGTCTGACTTGTGTAATGCAGACTATAGACCTTCACCCATTAATTCCTGCACTGAGCCCAGTCATTACTCATGGTTGAACTAAAACACATCAAGACATTTAAACTAGATCCAAACACTTCAAATCATGGAGAATTTCTCACATTCTTTGGTAAACTACACCAATAGTTAATTACCCTCCCAGTTAAATATTTGCCCCTTGCTTTCAGTTATAATTTTTCCAGCTTCACCTTCCAGCCTCTGGTTCTTGTTGAGCTTTGTCTGCAAGATTAAAGAGTTCTCTTGTATATTGCTTGTAACAGGCTTGGAATGGTGTCAGAAGAGCATGAGCACTTAGCATGAACTTAGGGGCTCTGAATTTGATTTAAAAAGGATGGCCGATGGCCGCCACAAATGAATGCCCTCCTACTTTTACTGTTCGATAGGCTTAACACAAAATGTTATAGTTAGCTCCTTTTTCGTTAGCCTGTTGCAAATCATTGTTAAGTAATGTAATGTATCACATTTCATCTTTATTTGAAGGTGAAGCAAAACACCTGATTGATTCAATTGCAGCCAATGCCCAAATGTCTTGTATTGTGAACCCTGTGAGGACATTAAATAAGGTAACTACAAAACATTCCCACCTCAAAAGTGGTGGTTCTCAGAAATAATATATGGTAGACTCTCTCGCCAAGATGTGCATTATTTAAAACAATGCTTTCTGTAGTTAAGTTGTTCATTAAACTGGTCTTAACTGGGTTTTACGGAATTGCTATACTTTGGTCCTTTTCACACTAGACGCCCCCACCCATCTCCACACAGTTTTGTTTAGTGGAGATAGGTGGAGGCACCCATGGGAATGCCGCAGCAGATGGGTGGGTGTGCATGCATGCTCCCGTGCTACACCCATCTCCATTCATCACCCACGCATGGAGCAATGGGCTCCAATGCTGGCTGCTGCATGAGTGGAGGTGGATGGAGACCGGCACACCCCCACGTCCACCCACCGCAGGCGCACACCCATCCCCCCACCCACCGCAGCCCGTTTGAAAAGGGTCTTTGTTAGCAGGCATGCTTTTATAATTCTCTCAAAGTGTTTAATTGTCATAAAAAATCTGGACTTTAATGGGGAATGAATTCATCTGTTCAGGCGGTTTAGATCTGGCAAATCCCGCATTAGTGCAGGGGGCTGGACTACAAGGCCCCATGAGGTACTTTCCAGCCCTGATAACCATGTCAATCCTGAATAAAAACATTAAAAATTCAATCCTTTTAATTTGTGATTATAATGTAATTAAACATACTGTAACAGAAACAACTGAAAAGCTTTAATACTCTCAGTAAGATTGCTTTCCATTTTCTAAATCTCATCACAGATCTCTGATATTAGTGAAACTTTGCAAATTAAGCAAGTGGGATATAGAGTTTAAGGGGCATGCCCAAGGCCACCTAGTGTTTCATAGATCAAAGGCTGGACTTACACTTTCACTTCTGACCTGATCACACCTTTTATTCCAAACATCCGAGCTATAAAAATATTTATAACAATAAAGGAAACAGAAGCACGACAGAAATTTCTCAGCATAGCTTATAATAAGGTGGTTAACTTTGGTGAATGTAGCCATGCAAGGATGCCTCTCAGCCTTTTTAATCTTCCGACTGTAGGTTTGAATCATTAAATTGTGTGCGGGGGTGGGAGGTTAAATATTTCTAACTCTGGAGCACAGTGAATGGTTTTCAGAAGAAAGCATATATGCATCATATATATGCCTAAAAATGTTGACTGCACTCTCAGATACAATAGTCTAAACATTAAGTGTTGCCATATGGTTAAAAAAAATGACTTCTCATTCTTCTTTTATCATGTGGAATAAACATTATTGGAGCAAATGTGGAGCCTGAAAAATAGGACTGCAACTCAAACAGATGGGGAAAGATAGGATCAGACCCATGATGCCTACAAGTCTTTTACTTTACTCTTTTGGGGATGAAAAAATTCTGATACAGGCTGCTAAACGTTGTTAAATAATGTTATTTTAAAAGCTGGTTTTAAGCACTCACAAGTATACTCCCCCTCCCGCAAAGCCATCTTATTCTTCATAAAGCAACAGGTACATTGCTGGCGCTATATAAATGCTAATGCTATGCTAATGCTAATAATAATTTTAAAAATTGGCTCAGTGGCAGAAACGAAGCTGCAAACCAATAAATGCCACTAAAATACTGAACTTAAGTGGCCAGCAGGGGGGCAAAACAGCATGGCTGCCTGAAACCTGGGCTCTGAGGGAATGGAAAGAAATCCACCTCCATCGACCCTCTAAACCCCTCCCACGAAAATCAGTGCATTCAGAAGCAGAAGATGAACTCTTCCCCCAAATCAGAGACCTCAGACCCCAATCGCAGAAATGGCAGCCAGACCAGCTCCAAATGACAAGGCTGCAGAAAAACCTTTGGTTACCAAAGAGGACGTCAAGAAATTGGCCTATGATTTGACCTCTGCAATCAGGACCCTGAAAGAGAATAAGATGCAAGTAGTCATGGGAAAAATAGCAGACTTGGCGAATCAAGTGACTATCCTTGAAACTGCCCTTGGAGAAGTCCACAACACAGAAATAGTTTGCAGGAACGTGGGGCTTTCCTGTAGCAGAAGAACAGAGTTCTAGAATTAAAGGTGGATGACAGCGAGAAGAAAAGAGACAGAGGTGTGCCTGAAAACACTGAATGGGGCAACCCCAGCCAGTATGTAGAAACTTAACAGAATTCCTAGATCTGGAACCTGGGGTTAAAGTGAAAGTGGAGAGAGCACACAGAACATTATACCCTGTGTCTCAGGATAGGCCCAGAGACCTGACTGAAATTCCATCACTTTCAACAGAAGGAATTTGTCATGAAAAAAGTGAGCGAAAACCCATATCTTATATTGATGGGCCACAAGCTGCGGTTCTTCCAGGATCTCGCCTCACTAACTCTGAAGAAGAGAAAGGAGTTGAGAGTAGTCACAGCAGCACTCAGAAAAGCAGAGATGTGTTACAATTGGGGATTTCTATTTAAGCTTTCCTTCAGGTTCCAAAACCAGCATCATATTATAACAGACCTGGAAGGAGAAAAGAATGTGCTGCAGACTCTGGGAATTAAGTTCCAAAATTCAGACTTAAAGGGAGACACTCTGCTGGAAGAATATCAAAGCACACGACTGGAACACCATTGGGAAATTAAGGCACACTGAAGAAAGAAGAGGGGGGAAAGGAAACAAACGCCATGATGAACAGCTAGACAAGGGAAGAAATGAAAATGAATCTCAACACAAGGATTTGTATGTCTGAGGGTCTAAACTCAAGTCTGCACAGAAGAGATCCTTGGGGCTCATCAGCTAAAACCAGCAGAACAGTAACATTGTAAAATGTTTTGCATATTTACATATACATAAAAACAATGTGAAATTTAACCGGGCAAGATTCTGGTTGAAATTTAACTGTGTGAGAGAAACTCACAGGATTAAAAATGAGAAAAAGAGGTGGAGGGTCGGTCCCCCAAAATGGAGAAGCTGGCGGGAGTCCTTAGTGATTCAGTGTAATTCCTCCCCATTTACCTCAAATCAGATATAAATCCATTCTCAGGAGTGGGAGTGACTAACGTAGGGTGGCCAGATATGCAATTTTAGAGGACACTTATGAGAAATACAGGTTGCAGGGTTGCACTGGTTCAACTGTAGCCCTGCAACCTGTATTTCTCATGTCTCTTCTAAAATTTGCACATCTGGTCACACTAGACTAAAGGAGGAGAAGGTATGTACTTTAGACTGCAAGGGAGCAGTCCAGGGGACTTTAGGGATGGTAAAACGGGTTGGGGTTCATCATCCAGGGGCTGACTAGGGAACAGGAAAAGTGGGGAGCAGGGAGGGATGGGGGTCTGCAGAAATAGGAATGCAAAGGTGGAGAGGCTGGGGATTGGAGGGGAGAAAGATCAAGATCAGCAAAGAAAATAAAAGCTGCAGAGAAGGTGTTAGGGCAAAATATAAAGGAAGGAGGGTATACAAAAACAAAACATTGAGGGCACAGAATTTAGAAGATGACGGTGTACTGGCAGGAGAATCAGGATACTGCAAACCAGTTGATAAAAACAGGAAAATCAACCCCTGAGAATTTTAGGACCATTTTGTGCATGAGGGGAATCTTGTATAAACGGCATTTATTAAAGTACAAATGCAATGGAAGTGTTGGGTCAGGCTGTGGGACAACTTTATTTCTAAGAAAGGGGGAGTCTTGGAGCAAAAGCAGAACATGTACTCATGGGTGAACCTATCAATGTCAAGGGGATGAACAACCCTGTAAAAAGGAAGAGCGCCCTGAAAAATGATTCTCCTACTATAGTCTTTTTACAGGAAACACATTTAAAGAAAAATTATGAGAAATACCTGGTTGCTCTCTGGACACAGCCACCACGTCTCCACAGAAAAATGTAACAAAAGATGGGTGGCAATTATCTTTGCCAAGCATCTCCCTTTTATTGTTGAAGAACAATTTAGATAAAGATGGCATATCCTTAGTAAAGGATACTAAAGTATCAGGCAAATTCCGAACCTTGGTTAATGTATATGTTATGCACCCAATCAAGGATGTGCCTGCTTTTTTGAACAGTTTTTTAAAGACTTGGAGAACTTTAGAGAAGGAGATGTTGGAGTGATTTTAATGAAGTGCTCAATCCCCCAACAGATTGCTCAAAAGTGCATAAAGGGAAATCAAAGGGAACAAGTGGGAAATTGGTGCATCACCTAGAAAATGAAGACGTGGTTGATGTCCCTCTGCAGGAAGGGCAGCATATAAATTTGACAAAATAAATAATGAATCCAACAGGCAGAGATTATACCTATTACTCTGCTGTTCATGGGTCCTATTCCAGGTTAGATTATTTTTGTCTCTAGGACCTTCATCAATCTAGTTAAAAAAGCCGGTCTAGGAGTCATAAATTGGTCTGATCATTCCCCTACATATGTTGAACTACAGGACTGGGAACCTATGAAAAAATGAGGGGCCTTGCATTTGAACAGGGCCTTGCTGTATGACCCACTCAGAGTAGAAGAGTTAGAATATTTTTTTTTCAAAAATATATAGAAGAAAATGATAAGGAACGAATCAGTACGAAAGTTCTTTGGGATGCAAGGAAAGTGGTAATGAGAGGAATACTCATAAGGGAAACCTCATACCTTAAAAAGATGAGAATTCCTGAGGAGGAAAATCTGATTAAAGAACTGTCTGAGTTGAAACACAACACACACACACACAAGATCTAAACACTTTATAAGAAAATAATTGAGGTAAGAGGGGGAATAAACAAGTAAGGCAGAGCAAACACAAAGGTATATAAAACAAAGCTTCTATGAAAAAGGTGACAGAGCAGACAGGCTTTTAGCCAGAAAATTTTAAAAAGAAACAAGAAAAATCAGCTGTCACGTGTATTAGAAACAAAGATGGAGAATTAGTAACTAGTATCAAACAGATCTATTAAACATTTGTCAACTTCCACTTTATACTCTTCAGAACATCCAAAGCCTGAGCTAATAAACAGATATTTAAGTAGCGTAAAATTACCTCAGCTCTCAGAAGAGATGTGTCATTTCTTGACAGGTAAATCACAACAGGTGAAATTAGTGATGTAATAAAAAAATTAAAATCCAACTAAGCTCCATGCCCTGATGGGTTCTCGGGAGAATACTACAAAGTTCTAAAGCAAGCGGTGGTCCCAGTATTAACTGAATTGTTTAACAGCATAATACAGGGTAATGACATTCCAGATTCTTGGAAGGAAGCAAAGATTGTGATAATTCCTAAAGAAGATCTTACCAACTGTGCATCATATAGACCTATTTCATTATTAAAGTGGATGCTAAAATCTATGCCAACGTGCTAAGCAAATAGATTAAACACCATCTTGCCCAAATATGTACATTCAGACCAACAAGGATTTGTCATTGGCAGGCATTTATCTGATAACAGAAGGACAACTTTGAATCTGATCCATACTGTTAATTAGCAACAAGAACTTTCGTTCACTGCTCTCTCTAGATGCAGAGAAAGCATTTGACTGTTTGGAATGGGAATCTCAGATAGGTCTTGACAGGTTTTGGCTTTGGGAAGCAAATCTGTAGAGGCATATTTGCTCTATATAATAATCCTCAGGCTTCATATAATGCCTATCAATCTCCCTCATCTGTGCGACAATGGACAAGGCTGTCCATTGTCTCCAATGCTTTTTGTTTTAGCAATAGAGCCATGTGTAATAAGGTTTAGGGCTAATTCCTCAATAAAAGGCATCAGAACACCTTCTGGGTCAGAGCACAAAACAGCTTTGTACACTGATAATGTCTTGATATACTTGCAGGAAGCAAGGGTCTCAATAAAAAATATAGAACCTCAGAATTTGGGCAAGTATCAGGCTTCAAAGTAAATTACAATAAATCTGAAGTTCTAGGAATTAATATTCCTGAAAAGAACAAAAGTACTTGCTGTCAGCTGTATAAATTTAAATAGGCAAAATAATCTATAAAATATTTAGGAATATACATAACAGAGACCCATACAGGCCTTTTCAATGAAAATTACTCACCAATGTGGAATAAACTATTGAAAGATATGGAAGAATGGAACAAATATGAAATATTCTGGTTAGGCAGGGTAGCATTCTCCCAAAGTTACTGTTTCTGTTCAAGTACATCCCTATTGGTATCCCACACATAAGACATTAGAAATGTGGCAAAAGGCCATTTTACAAAAAACAAAGAGAGCTCCCAAGTTCTGTATATAAACCTATAAAATGGGGTGGACTTGCCCTTCCTAATTTGGCATACTATTACTATGCATCACAATTAAAGGCTATTATTAATTGGATCAACAATAGCCCATCCAAGCACTGGCTGAAACTCATAACAAGATTGGAGGCCAAATACATCTATTCACGGCAACAGCTGGATCAAAAAGGAATTCAGAACACTAGAAATAAATACACACCCTTTCATTGAGGCTACGTTAGCCGCAATGGTCAAGCACTCAGATTTTCCCTCACCAAGGTCCTTCCTTCTAGCTACTTTAAACAACAATCAAGCATTTATTCCAAGGAATTGTCAAAGTGACATGTTATTATGGACTAGAGCAGGGATCTCACAGTTTCAGCATTTGTTCCTGGGCCTTCCGTTAAAAACATACCAAGAAATGTTCAAAAATGTAAATGAAATAAAGCTTCCATACTTCCAAGTCAAACACTTTATAGAGAAATCTAGATATGGGCAGCTCTGTCTAGACCTCTAACAACATTTGAGGAACTGACCCAGTTGCAAGCTGAAACAAAAGGCTTAACCTCCAAGATATAAACACTTTTGATTTCAAAACGCTGGCAAAAATACAACCAAAATGAAAAGATGGAAGAAGAACTTGGAAAGAGAAATTGACCTAGACGAATGGGTCTCAATATGGGGAAAAGGATACAGTTCATCAATTTACGTAGCCAACAAAGAAAACGTTTACAAGATACTATATAGATGGTATCTGACCCCAGACAAAATTCAACACATTTATACAACAAGGGAGGCACTCTGTTGGAGGGGCTGTGGTAAAAGAGTAACATATCTGCACATGTGGTGGTGATGTTCAGAAAGTAAGCCAGTTTTGTGGGGAAATTATCAAAGAAATTCAGTGTATCACAGGTTGCAAAATCCCCAAAGACCTTCTGACATGTCTACTCAATGCACTGGCGAACAGCCTGCAATTCAAACACAATAAAAAAATGTTTTTTTACAGTTAACAGCCAGACTCTGTAGCGGGTCATTGGAAAAGGACAAATCCTCCTCCTCTCGAGCTGTGGTATAGTAAAATATGGAATATTTTGGTCATGGAAAAACTGTCCCATCAAGTGCGTACCCAAGAAAAATGCCAAAAAAGACACACATCTGGAGATTAGGCCTCCATTTCTACCACATTCAGAGGAGAAAGGTTCCCCAGTCAATAATGTTTGAATACTTAAAAGAAACAAGGATAGATGTAACACTGATAATGCATGTGATGGTAAACACAAGGAATAGGGGGGAAATGATAATCTTATGTCTCCTGAGAAAGTGTTGTACAATGTATAAGACAGATCATCTTTGCTGGTATATTTCTGTTATGTGCCTTAATAAAAAGTGTTTTTTTTAAATGAATTAAAGAAAAAAATACTGAGCTTATTCCCTAGCCGCCTTCTTCTCTAAGACTGATACTAGCAGTTTCCATGAAACCAGTCATGGTAATTTAATACTGAAATAGCTAAAGGAAAGAGAATTTTGTTAATTATATTAATCTACTATGGCCAAAAAATGTGCATCTTTTCCCCATCACATAGCCTAATTTGGGGACGGACAAAGTTCTCAACCCAAAGAGATATGTACCAAAATCTTCATATTGCTGAGAGCCACAAGAGATATATGTGCACACAGATATGTGCCCACATACCAACATACTCTGTTTTATGATTGGCTGGCAGAACCAGTGCTCTGTGTGCTGACATTCTGAAGAGTAGCTGCAAAAATGCTACTCAGCTACAGAGACTCAAGTAAAATGAAGTAAGATATAAAACCATTAAGGCAGCATGGGGGTTAGGACCAGTTCTAGCTGAGAGTCGTACCTGAACTGCCCAAAAGCCATACGCAGCTCCTTAGCTACAGTTTGCCTTCCCCTGGTCTAATAGAAAACAAGCTATTCACCAAAAAAAGGTCATTTCTTGAATTTCTCAAGGACCTGTAAAAAGCCTTACATAAGATACAGCATAATAAGGAATGTATCATTCTAGTCTTTCCTGAGTTAGGGAGTATTTAGAGTTCAGCCAAAGAGAAGGAAAGAGACATTGTTTTGAATATACTTTTCTATTGCTTTAGAGGAAGCTTTGTAGTAGGTTGAGACTAGCCATGATGTGCAAGATCGGGATGTTCCGCCAGGCTTTTGGTGAGGGATATGGGTGAAGGGGTTGTGGGTTAGGGAGGGGGTTTTGTATGTTTTTTACTTTTCCTGACTTCCCTATTGGGATTGGAGCTTCTTACTGTGTTTTATTCTTACTAGGTATTTATTGTTTTATATTTATTGTATTTATATTATTGTATTTTTTATTTTATTTTTATAAATTGCTAGCAGCCCTGAGCTGCTTTGCAGGAGGAGCAGGGTATAAATTATACAAATAAATAAATAATATTTCAGAATATTTTTGTGGCTGTCAATAGCAATCATAAACCAGGAGTTAAATATTTACACAGTACAAGTTCCAACTGAGTTTTTATTAACCTGATTTTGATTCTTACTCTAGAACCTGCAAACAAAGGGTGCTTTCACGTGTACTGCATGTCTACAACAAGCGCAAGGAAGCCACAAGCATTATGAAAACTAGTCTCTGCACCAGGCTATTGTGGCAGCACCCCTCATATCTTTCTTGACAAAACTGATGCAGACAGACCAGGCTGTGGGCGGAACTCTCTTCCAATCAAACAAATACTGGTATAACTGCAGGTCTAAACATGGGCAAATGTTCCTCAAAAATCTGATGCTCATGGCATCCATGTAACCAATGTAACATATGAATGGTACGCCCGGTATGACCCCAGTGTTAAGCCTCAGACTGCTGTCACTGCAAATTAAAATACTTTACTGCTAACCCCAAGAAGTGTGCATATCAACTCTCACCTTAATTACTGTTCCCCTAGCTACTGTTTACTCTATAAATATCTTATTGGAGAAGCAGCATAACTGAAGACAACCCTTCCCCACTCAAAATAAAAAAAGCCATAACACATGGAATTAAAACAAAACTCTTGTATCCCCAACAGCACTTTGCTACTGAGTTTATCTAGTACAGAAATGGTACCTCCTGCCTCTCAAATCAGCACTGAAAGATTTTCAACCACAGACTTTGAAACCAACTGCAATAATAAATGTTCTTTTAGTCACACTTTTGCATGGTATAACAGAACTACTAAGGTCAGCTTGAACTGTTTTATTTCTGTACGTTTCTTAGCCTGGAACAGCCAACATGGCCCAGCACACGTAGAGCAGAAGATGCAAATGGAGCCAGTAAATTCAGTTTGGAACAATGTTTTATTTCAATTCCAAACCACACATAGCTGAACAGTTAACAAATGCAACAGGGGGATATTGGTACACAACCATCAAAACACATCCAAATTCTTTTGTTATTCTTTTCCCCATCCCTCAAACAATTTGGATTCTTGATTATGTACAAGAATCAGAGAGATAAGTGGGTATGAGGTTCTCCTGTGAATTTTTGCAGCACACATGTGTAGCTGAGTATTTTTATCTGTAAGGACTATAAATCTGTGATTAAAATATTTTAGGAAAAGAACCACACTTATTGGTGGTTCAAAATTAGTTAATAGGAAGGAATACTTTTTCTTTTTAAAAGTTTGCAGGTCACTGATTTTTCCAAGACCATTGCAATTCTACAAGTTTTCTGTTATTTTATACAATGTTTAGATGTCTTCTATGAACTTTCTATTTGTTTCTACACAAATTTCATTGTAAACATATATAATGTACCAATGACCGACACAGTCACAAAATAAACTTCATGTAAATCTTGGCTAACAGCAACTAATCAGTCCAGGCTCAACTTACAAAGACATCCTAACCCAGGGCATAACAGACGTTAGTCTATGGCAAATATTTTGCCAATCTGTATCTTAGCTGGGGCAGTTTAGCCAGACATAATCCCATGCATGTTTCCTCTCAAGTAGTTTCTGAAGGATCTTCTAACAACTTCTGTGGCTTGTGTCCTACATGCTGAAAGATGGAAGTTCGAAATAGGTCATATTTCTAGGCCAACCAGGGCCCTAGGGTGGTGGAGAGGTCAGCTCTTCTTGCTAGCCGATTACCTAATTGGTCAGGTTAGGAACTGGATTAAGATTAAGAATAGCAGATTAAGAATAAGAATAAAAATAATACATTTAAGCCCATTTCCAAGACAGCATTGAGTCAAGTAGGATTAAAATTTTACAGGAAGCTAACTGTACTCTGAAATAGAATTCCATGAGTAAATGAGAAGCGTAAAGCAGTGAGACTTTACTATCGTCCCCCTGAACAGGACGGTGAGACTGACTATGAAATGCTCACAGAGATTAGACAGGCTATTAAAGTCAGAAACATATTAATAATGGGTGATCTCAATTACCCTAATATTGACTGGGTGAACGTCTACTCGGGGCATGATATGGAGGTAAATTTTGTAGATGCCATAAATGACTGCTTCTTGGAGCAGCTGGGCCTGGAACCAAGAGGAGGAGGAGCTACTTTAGACTGAATGGAGTGCAGGACCTGGTAGAAAAGGGTAACAGTGGTGGAGCCGCTTGGTAATACTCACCATAATATAATCAATTTGACATAATTACTGGAGGGAGAATGATAAGCAAACCTACCTAAGTAACATTTAGGCAGTTTTTACACGGACCGTGGCGCCTCAGGTCCGTGGAGGATGGGTGGAGGTAACGGCAGGTGGGTGGTGCATGGGCAGCCCATCCTACGGACACCCACCCACCTCCACCCATCTCAACGCACGGAGCATCCACCACTGGCGCCCGTTGTTCCATGCATGGGGGGGGGGGGGAAGAGGGCGGTGAAGGTGGTTGGAGTGTGGAAGCGTGCACGCACCTCCACCCACCTGCCGCAACAATCCCACGGACGCACCAGCACTACCACGGGGGAATCTGTGCCAAAAGGGTCTTAGCCTTAAAAATGGAGACTGCTAAAATAGGAAAGCTAGTTAGAAGGAAACTAAAAGGAGCAGTTGGCAATGATTCAATGTCTGAAAGAGGCATTGAGACTATTTAAAAACACCATATTGGACACCCAGATTAAATATTTTCCACAATTTAAAAAAGGTATCAGGAGGACCAAACGTCTGCTAGCATGGCTAACTGGTGAGGTGAAGAAGGCTATTAGAGCCAAAAGGGCATCCTTTAAAACATGGAAAGCTAGTCCTAATGAGAAAAAGTAGGAAATAGCATAAGCGCTGGCAAATTAGAAGTAAAATAATAAGGCCAGACAATAGAGAATTTGAAGAGAAACTTGCTAAAGAGGTAAAAACTAATAATAAAAACTTTTTGAAGTACATAAGCAAGAACCCTGTTAGAGAGTCAGCTGGACCACTCGATGACCAGGTAAAAGGGGCTCTCAGGGAGGATAAGGCCATTGCAGAGAAGCTGAATGAATTGCTTCAGTCTTCATAGAGGCTGTTGGGGAGATAACCATGCCAGAACTGTTCTTTGTAGATGATGAATTGGAAGAGCCTTCACAAAACAATGTGACTCTGGGAGAAGTTCTAGATTAAATTGACTAACTAAATAGTAAAAAAAATTCACTGGGACAAGATGGTATTCACCCCAGTGTTCTGAAGGAACTCAAATATGAAAATGCAGACCTACTGCTGGTAATTTGTAACCTGTCACTAAATTTTGCCACTGTATCTGAAGACTGGAGGTTAGCGAATGTAACACCAATATTTAAAAAGGGCTCCAAAGGCGATCCTGAAAACTACAGACCCATGAGCATGATGTCTGTGCCGGGCAAAATAGGAAACAATTATTAAGAACATAATTGTTAGCCGCCCTGAGCTGCTTTTGGCAGGAGGGGGCAGAATATAAATAGTTGAATTTTTTTTTTTTAAAAAATTAATTACAGGGCATATTGATAAACATGGCTTAATGAAGAAGAGTCAACATGGATTTAGGAAAGGGAAGTTGTGCCTCACTAATCTATTGGAGTTTTTTTGATGGTGTAAATAAGCCTGTGGATAGGGGTGAGCCAGTCGATATAATGTATCTGGATTTTCAGAAAGCATTTGCTAAGGTCCCTCATGAGAGACTCTTGGGGAAATTAAAAAGTTATGGGATAGGAGGCAGTGTCCTTTTGTGGAATGGTAACTGGTTAAAGGATAGGAAACAAAGAACAGAACGAAATGGTCAGTTTTCACAATGGAATGATTTAAATAGCGGAGTGTCCCAGGGACCTGAACTGGGACCAGTGTTGCTTAATGTATTCATTCATGATCTGGAAAAGGGAGTAAAGAGTGAGGTGATCACATTTGCAGATGACACCAAATTATTCAAGGTAGTTAAAACATGAAAAGACTGTGAAGAATTGCAGGAGGATTTTGTCAGACTGAGTAACTGGGCATCTAAATGGCAGATGAAATTTAATGTGGACAAGCACAAAGTGATGTATGTAGGGAAAAATAATCCAAACTATATATACACAATATGCTCTGTTCTAAATTAGGAATTACCACTCAGGAAAAGGACCTTAGAGTCATTGTGGACAATAGATTAAAGTTCTCAGTTCAGTTTCTCTCTAGATGAGAACTGCCTTTTGGACAATAGGATCCCTAAACAAGACCTTAAAAGGAGATTTAAAGAATGGGCCCATAGTATGGACCTTGAGCTGTTGACAAAGTATACGACTGCCGCACCTTGCCTTAGGATAAAGACTACGGTTAAGTTTGAATTATACTTGGAACAATTATACCTGGAACAATTATACTTTGATTTATACTTGGAACAAAGATCCGAGATTGCGCAGGCTGTACACGTTATTTCGTTTCAATCTGTTAGACACAGCAGAAATAAGGGGGAGGAGCAATAAAGTACCTAGAGCTAAAAGGCTGTGCAGGACTTGTCCTATGGAGATTGAGACAATTGCACATGTGACACTAGAATGCACTGCTTTTGTTTCCCTGAGAGATCTCTGGCTTGGTAATATTCTCCAGAATCTGACCCAGGACTCAAGTGAACGAATGGCGCTACTGCTTACCCTCGCTGATATTGAACAAATTAAGCTTTTAACTATGTTTCTACTAAAAATAGAGCTGGCTCTGTGCCAACAGCCTGAGATGTAGTAGATAAGACGCTGATTGTTGGGAAGATTTACCCATTTCCGGTTTTATTTATATGCAAAACAGGTGAATTCAGTTTTTATTTCCTGTGTTTTTATGTATATTTATTGTTACTACACATTTGGGGGGTTTTTTTGGTTATGTTTTATGTATTATGTATTTGAGATAGCACAAGTTGCTAATTCAATAAATTATTACATTACATTACACCTATCTATATCTATATCTATGTATCTATCTATATATATAAGAAAATACTGGGCCTAGGGATTTTTCCTTAACACAGAAACCTAAGGGATCCCGGGAACCCAGGTAGTGAGGACTAGGGCAACTAAAGGTCCAGAAATCTTTGAACCCTCCCCCATGGAATTTGAACAAGGGACGTAGGGCCTGTGAGCTCAGAGGTCAGCAAAGGTGAAAAAGAAGGAAGGCAGGAGCAAAGTTCCACTGGGCAGACCGGACCGCCTGCCACTCCAAAAGAAAGAAGAAAATTCATGAGGTAAGTGAACTAAATTTTCCTCTCTCTCTCTCCTGGTGAGGTAGGCAGTCCCTTGCTGGGAAGTATCCAAGCAGTGAATCCGCAAAAAGTGTGGGAGGGAAGAGCATCCTCCTGGCAGCAACCCAGCGAGCCCTGGCAAGAAACTAAGAAAGCACTCTGCAGCACTCAGTGCCCAAAGGTGACTGGCAAATGTCCATGTCTGCAGTTTGTAGTGGCGTGTAAAGATTGGACTCATGACCCGCATGCTGCCTTGCAGTTCTCCTCTAAAGAAACTTCCTGAAGGAGAGCAGCATTGGTCACTGTACTACAGAAGGAGTGTTCAGTGATCCCAGATGGGGGCTGAAGATCTTTAGAGGTACAGGCCAGGGTAATACACCTGGCTAGAGTAGGATTTGAGACCTTCCTGCCCTTCTTGCCCTGTCTAAAGGCGATAGAGAGGTGAATCCACTCTGAAGTCCTTTGTACTTTCCAAGTAGATCTTAAGGGTCCTCCTCACATCCAGCTTATACCACAGGACTTCCCTGCCATGTTGCGGGTTGGGACAGAAGGAGAGGAGCTCTATGTTCTGGCTTTTGTGGAAGGAAGTGTTGACTTTCGTAAGGAATGTGGGGTGAAGGTGGAGTGACACCTTGTCCTTGTAAAATCTGCAGAGCTTGGGGTCCACCAGCAGGGCCCCAAACTCAGAGACTCTCTTGGTGGAAGTAATGGCCACAAGGAAAGCAACTTTGAAAGACATTATCCTCAGTGACACCTGGTGGAGAGGCTCGAGGGGGGACCCTGCAGCGCTTCCTCACTAAGTTTAGCCTCCAGGAGGGGAAGCAGCGGTTTACCAGAGATGAGAGGACTATTGCAGCTTTTAGAAAGCATCACACATGAAGGTGCACGGCCAGTGAATTCCCTGACTAAACATCCAAGACAGATGAGGGGGCTGAAACTTGCCTGCGCAGGGTGTTGGCACCGAGTTTCTTTTCTAGACCATCCTGGAGAAAGACTAACGCTTCTGGGACTTCTGCAGAAATAGCAGGGATGCCCGGCTGGTCCGCCCAGAGCTGGGACACCTGCCAAGTAGAAGTGTAGACTCTACTGGTGGAGGGCATATGGGAGGCCAGAAGGGTCTGGTGAACTCTCTCCGCCTGCTTGTGCTCAGCAACCAGGCAGTGAGCTTTAGTTTGTCGATCCCCTGGTAGAAAAGGGGGCCTTGTTGGAGAAGATCCATGCATGAGGGTAGGCAAAACACGCTGGTGCTGCTTGGAGGCCCCTGATCGTGGCAACCATGGTCATTATGGTCTCCTTGGCCATTCTGGAGCAACAAGGATGACTTTTGCTCCTTCCAGTTTGATTCTCCATAACACTCTCTGCAGAAAAACTATTAGGGAGAAAGCATAGAGAAGACCAGGGGGAATTGAGGGCATCCATGCCCGCTGCCTGTGGATCCTGGTGTCGGGAGAAGTACCTGGAGGATCTTCTGAATATCCGATGAGGCAAGTAAGTCCAGGACTGGTTGTCCCCACCTCGTGGTGATTTTCTGGAAGACCTCATGGTTGAGTGCCCATTCTCCTGGTTGGATGTCCTGATGGCTCAGCCAATCCGCCTGCCTGTTGAGGATGCCCTTGACATGAAGGGCAGACAGGGATAGGAGACTGTGTTCTGCCCAGACGAATAGGGCGACTGCATTCATCATCAGCGCTGTTGCCCTGCTGGAACTGGTTTGATGGCCCAGATGCTCTCTAGATGTCTTACTGCATCCAAGGCGGTGCGGTGCTTTGCAGGATCCCTGGGCTTCACAACTTCGATGAAGAAATCTCAGGGTTGGGTCTTAAATTCGATCGAGTACCCCCGCAGGATCGTCTCTCTCACACCCATTTGTCTGAGGTTGTTAATTATCATTGAGGGTGGAAGGCTTGGAGGTGTCCCCTAATGGGGAGGCCGGGGCCCCGGGTGGGAGAGGGAGCCAAGTAGTCAGGAACTGGAAGGGGTGAGTTTGTTGGACCTGGTTGGTTGTCTATTACCTGGGTTGGAAGGCTGACCTCCCCTCTGACACCGTTGCTGGCTTCCTGTGGATCCTACTCTCTGAAAGAAGAATCAAAAGCCGAAATTCTGTTCCAGCTGGGAGTGTCGCCTTCCCTCCTTCCTGGAAGGATTGGTGGGAAGTCCCTTCTTCTTCTCCAGCTCAGGGGTCATCACATTCTCCATAGGTTCACCGAAAAGCTTCCACCTAAGAAGGGGCAGCGGTCAGGATAATCTTTGTCTGAAGGTCAGCTTTCCAAGGCATGTGCCAGACAGCGCGTCTGGCTGTCACGGTGGATGCCATGGATTTGCAGGAGAACTGCGCCGCATCTAACGCCGCAGCCGCTGAGAAAGACGCCGCCACCAAGATCTTCTTTCAACCATCCTTGAGCTCCCTGGAGGGTGTCAGGGCGCGCGTCACCTAAGTCGGGCCAGGGGGCGGCTCGCCTCAGGTTGCCCGGCAACAGGCTGATAGATGCGGCAGCAGAGAAAGTCGCAGAGGTCGGGGTAGGAGGGCGGAGCTACCCTGCACTCCCAGGGATGCTCCAGATCCCGCCCCCAGGAAGTTGAGTACGGCGCACAGCTCAGCGGCGGGCGGGGGCCCTGCCCTGAGCGCACCAGTTCCAAAAAAGGGGATTGCCTTTAAAATGGACTGGTGGGGCCTGAAGCCTCCGCCGGTAATCACTAGTGAAAGAGTGGCCCCCTTGTTGTCCTGAGAGCTTCCCTTGTCTGAGCCTTGTTTGAGAGCGTGGAATAGTGTGTCTGGTCCTTGTGTTCCCCTTCCCTCCCTGCAAAGAGTGAGATTGGTGAGTGAGTGTTATTGTACCTGTTTGTATCCATCCTTTGTGGAAGAGAAAGGTGGGATCGTAGGGTGTAGGTTACCTGTTCCCCCCTCTCTGTTCCATTACATTCCTCCCTGCATATTACCAGCAAGTTCTCCCCTTTGTGAGCAAGTCCCATCCTCCACCTCCTCCTTTGCATCCCTTTTTGTCTCCCCCCACTCCCTTCCCCTTGGGCCCCCTCCTTCCCCCCTTGTTCCCCTTCACTTCCTTCTGCACGGTGCCCGGGATCCCGTGTATATCCCCGAGTGCCTGCCCCCTCTCCATCCGTGTATTACCCCTGTTCTCGCGGGCACTTAGCTACCTCTCATTGTGCCCCGATGATGAAAAGAGTTGCCCTCTGAGTAAGGGGGAAAGCCCACCCACTACCCTGAGGGACATTATAGTCTTCGAGAGAAGTTCCAGTTATAGAGGTAGCCGCCCCTTGTACCTTCCCCCTTTTCCTTCCCTTGTTCCCCTGCTTGCTTAGACCCCCGACACTTATTGTTCCCCCGCCTTTCCCCCGTGACAGAGGGGCGATGGCTGACGACTCCTTGACCCACTGCACTAGGGCGCATGCAACAATGGAGGCAGTGGCTGTGGCCCCGTAAGACACAGAGGACACCTCAAAGTCTCTGCAAATAAATTATTAGATGAGGAAAATATCCGATAGGGGTCTTTGGACCCCTTGGACTGCACTATGGAGGCAGATGGCAGTATGGAGGCCTTTGATAGGTTGGAAGCCCCGGTATCTACCTTGGGAAGGACAAAAGTGGCTGATTGTGCCTCAGGAAGGGAGCAGAAGCACTGGGCCAAGGCATGGATGCCTTTAGCTTTGGCTAGTTGCTGCCACTCCGAGTTCAGTAACTTGAGATAGAGCAAAGGGAGGTGTCAGGTGACTCCCTGGGGATGGCTAGGAAGGAGTCCGCTGCCAGGTGTTCCTCAACCTGCGAGGGAGGGGAGTGCAGAGGTGGAGGTACGGTGAGCCCTATTCTTGAGGCCACCTTTGATATAATCCTCTCATACAGGTTGAGCTGCAGGATTCCAGTCCCAGCTTTTGAGACAGGATCTGGAACCTCCCTGTCTGACAGTTTCCCGTCCTCCTTGGGTTCCCCCCTGAAGGTTGCTGGAAGCCTCTAGGTTGCTGTCTATGGGGTCCCCTGAGGTATCTGTCATGGGGCACCTCTGTTAGGTGAGACTGACCTGAGAGACCAAGGGGTCGTACCCCTGACTGGCTCCCCTTGCCCCGATACTGAGGCAGAGACCGTGGAGAGGGAGTGGCAAGTTGGGGAACACCCCAAGAGCTGTTCCATCCTGTGTGCCCAGTACAGCAGGGGGTACGGGCTCATCCTCCTCAGCAACTGCTGAGCCATGTGCAGAAGACTGACCCTTCGGGCTGCGTCTGCGTTCTCACCTCCTGTGCAGTGACCTAAGGCTGGGGGAGCTATGCTAAAGCACTGGGGGCAGCTGGACCAGGTTTGAGCAGAAGAGGTGAAGGAGGTGCAACTGTGCTGGTGACCCTGGGTCCAATGGCTCTTGCAGCTTTGGAAGCAGCTTCTGCGGCTGGGAGTGGGGGGAGGGTGGGAGCAGAGATGGGGCCGAGAGCGCCAGGACCTCAACCTACCCCTTAGGCTGCTATGCTCCAAATTCGAGGCAGAGTGGCACAAGGACCTGCACTCCAGGGCCAGGGAACGGTGGGAATGAAAGGTCCTCTCCCTGGGTCTACTCACAGAGGCTGAGGCAGGCTAAAATGGCGGCCTTCTTTTGGAAGTATGGGAATGAACTGTTGTACCGTGGGCCCGTTATTCTTCACAAAGAAGCTGCAGGAGGGGGCATGGCCTTTGGGGAACAAGGCACTAGCCCTTGCATCCCAATGCTGCTGCCTAAAAGGCGGCAGCATGGGCCCCGTACTCTCCTGAGACATCCTGTCTGGGGAGAGTAACACAGCACATGGTGAGCCCTGCTACCATCCCTGTGTTACCCACCCTAGAGAGCGGGGAGATATGGGGAGGGAGGGCCTGGTCTTCGGGCCGAAGAGACAAAGAAAACCCTCTGGGGGGGGAATAGGGGAAGTGGCCCCTTCAAATCTAAACTAAAGAAAAAGCCGAGCTCTTCTTCTGTTGAGCAGAGATCTGATCCTACTGCTCTCTTGTTGAAGGCAGGAACAGATCTGGGGCCAGGTCGGGGTTAGCTCCTCCCCCGCACCTTGACTGTCACTCAAAGCCTGATCCTGCCTCTGATTGGAGGGAAGGAGTTAACCAAGCAAGGACTGCCTGCCTCACCAGGAGAGAGAGATAATATAATGCCTCTATATAAATCTATAGTGTGACCACACCTTGATTACCGTGTGCAGTTCTGGTTGCCCCATCTCAAAAAAGATATAGTAGAAATAGAAAAGGTACAGAGAAGAGCAACAAAAATGATAAAGGGTATGCAACAGCTCTCCTATGAAGAGAGGGTAGATAGGTTAGGGCTCTTCAGCTTGGAGAAGAGACGACAGAGGGAATATAATAGAAGTTTATCAAATCATGAGTGGTGTGGAACGAGTAAATAGGGAATGATTATTTACCCTCTCAAACAGTACTAGAACTAGGAGACACTCCATGAACTAACCAGCAGCAGATTTAAAACGAATCAAAGTATTTTATTTTTTCACTCAATGCACAACTAAGTTGCGGAATTTGTTGCCAAAAGACGTGGTCAAAGTTAGTAGTATAGCTGGGTTTTTAGAAGGACTGGACAAGTTTGTGGAGGATAGGTCCCTTAGCAGCTATTAGCCGGGTAGGTTTGGGGGAACGTAACCTCTTACTCTTGGGAGCTGGGAGTGAATAGGGAACAGATTGTTCCATTGTGACCTACTAAAGTACTTCTTCCAAGTGACTGAGATTGGCCACTGTCAGAGATAGGCGCTGGGCTTGATGGACCATTGGTCTGACCCAGTATGGCGCTATATTCTTATGTTAGGGCTTGGCAGGCAAGGGGTGGCCTTCACAGCACTAACATGTGGAAGTGTGATTTTTCTCATGGTTCATACATTTTTATATAATAGGCTATATTTTTTAGATGTGTTTTCACTTGTTCTTTGAATGAGAAATGTCGGGAATCATTATCCTAACCTCTGCTCTAACGTTTTGCCTTCTCACCATTAGTTGACACTGCAGGGAGGATTGGTAGGTATGTAAAGATAGCTCTCCCTTTCATGCTGCCAAGTTTCTAATGTGTTTTAGATTTGGCAATACTGAACTTAAGTATAAAAACTAACGGATGCAAGTGATTTATTACAATATGTTCATTTCATGCATGTGTGTACCTTCAAAGAGGCATTCTTAAACAAACACAACCCCAAGGCACCTCATATATCAAGCTTTTTAAAAAAGTGCAGTATAACTACTTATTTCCAAATTTATACTTCAACAGTTTAAATTCTAAGTTACTTAGCCTGCTTGTGTTCCAACTCTAAATCATCTTGAAATTTAATCTAGTTACAAGAACTACATATAACTGGAGTAAAGTTGCTACACATCCCACAACCCCTTGATCAACACCCTCAATAAGAATGGAAATACAGTTAAGGTTCTTACAGTAAATGCAAGCAGCTCGGCCAGCGATTCTCTCTCTTATTGCTACACCTCAACACAATCCTCATTTATCACATAACGGAGGAAACATTCAGCTACATCTATGGAACATTCAATCTGTCTTACTTATTAGTCTAAATCAACAAGGCATCTTTCAGCCACCAAAGTTAAGGTTCCATGGATCAAGTTGAAAGATTCTTGAATTATGTGATGGTTGAAAACGTGTTCTAACAGAAGATAAGGGGTAGCAGTAAGAAGGGGAAGTCATTAACTAGGTTACTTGCAATGACCAGGGAAAGCTGTGTTAACTGTTTTTCTTTCTTTCTGGTAGTTGGCTCAAGGGATTATGTAGCATGTTTAACTCACATTTCATGAAGTATTTATAAATGAGTTTCCCTTTTTCCCTTTTTATTATGCAATTGATTTTTTGTGGCACTGCTCTTAGAACAAAGGTTCTAAGTGTACTCACATGCATCAATAAAATTCCTTATTATTATTATAAGCATTTATACAGTGCCAGCAATGTACCTGGTGCTTTACAAAGAATAAGATAGACATGGTCCCTGCCCGAGAACTTACAATCTAAAGACAGGGGGAGGGGAGACAGGGAAGGGGGAACAGAGGGAGAGACAAGGGATGCAACATTCATGAGGATGCGGGAAGTAAGGTACACGTTCTTGGCTTGGTTGCAGTAAGTTGTGAGTTTACAGATAACAGGTGGGGGATAATCCTGGGTGGGGATGGTTAGCAGGAATTAGGAAGGGTGGAGCGGAAGAGTTGGGTTTTGAGGAGGGATTTGAAGGTGTGGAGGGTGGTGCCAAGGCGGATGAGGGCAGGGAGGGAGTTCCAGGCGTGCGGGGCAGTGAGGGAGAAGGGATGAAGGCGGTTGGGGGAGCAGGGGAGGCATGGGAGGGTGANGGAGCAGGGGAGGCGTGGGAGGGTGAGGGAGGGGATGGAAGAGGAGCGGAGTGCTCGAAAAGGGGTTCGGAGGGAGATCAGGGCAGAGAGGTAGGGGGGAGCGAGGTTGTGAAGGGCTTTGTAGGTTAAGACGAGGAGCTTGTGAGGAATACACTCAGGAAGGGGAAGTCAGTGGAGAGAGGAAAGGCTGCACATGGTCAAAGCGACAGGCTAATGGATGATCCTGGCAGCAGAGTTTTGAACAGAGATAAGGGAAGAAAGGTGAGAGCGGGGAAGGCCAGCGAGGTGGAGGTTACAATAGTCGAGGTGTGAGATGACTAGGGCATGGATGAGAGTTTTGGCAGAGGAGACAGACAGAAAAGGGTGGGTCTTGGCAATGTTGTGGGGGGAGAAGCGGCAGGATTTGGCGATGGAGTAAATGTAGGGTTTGAAGTTAAGGTGCGAGTCGAAGATGAAGCCCAAGCTGCGGGGTTCAGGGACAGGGAGGATGGAGACCGTGTCAATTCTAATTGACATGGAAGAGGGAGAGGAAGGATTGGGAAGGAAGATAAGGAGTTCAGCTTTCACCATGTTCAGTTTGAGTTGGCGTTGAGACATCCAGGCGGAGATATCGGAGACAGTTGGTGAGACGAGCTTGAAAAGAGGGGGAGAGGGAAGGAGTGGAGAGATAGAGTTGAGTGTCGTTAGCGTATAGGTGGTATTGGAAACCATGGGTGGCAATGAGTTTGCCTAGGGATTGGGTGTAAACAGAGAAGACGAGAGGGCCAAAGACATAGCCTTGGGGAACCCTGACAGAGGGGTAGGGATGAGGAGGGGGAGGAGTTAGGAAGAGATACATTGAAGGAACCGTCAGAAAGGTAGGAGGAGAACCAGTCAAGGACAGAGTTCCGGAATCCAA
This sequence comes from Sphenodon punctatus, assembly GCA_003113815.1. NCBI lineage: Eukaryota > Metazoa > Chordata > Lepidosauria > Sphenodontia > Sphenodontidae > Sphenodon > Sphenodon punctatus. Next base: position 1,868,989 of record QEPC01006580.1, on the reverse strand, counting down.
GGGAGCGGAGGGATTCAAGCAGGAGCGAGTGGTCAACAGAGAGATCAAGGAGGAGAAGAAGAGAGTAAAGGCGGTTTGATTTAGCCACAAGAAGATCGTTGGTGATCTTGGCAAGAGCGGTTTCAGTAGAGTGAAGGGGGCGGAAGCCAGATTGGAGGGGGTCAAGGGAGGAGTTGGCAGAGAGGAGGTCGAGGCCACGGGAGTAGACAACCCATTCAAGGAGTTTGGAAGCAAAAGGGAGGAGCGAGACAGGATTGTAATTAGAGGGTTCAGAGGGATCCAGAGTGGACTTTTTGAGGATGGGGGAGACAGTGATGTGTTTAAAGGCAGAGGGGAAGGTGCCCGTAGAGAGGGAGAGGTTGATGATGCACAGGAGGGGAGGGGTGACAGTGGAGGGCAGGAGGCGGGAAGGAATGGGGTCCAGGGGGCAAGTGGAGAGGTTGGAGGAGGAGAGCAGTGAGGAGATTTCCTCAAGGGAGGCGGGAGGGAAGGAGGACAGGACAGAGGTGGGGGGGAGGAGGGAGGAGTAGTAGGGGGAGAGGACTTCAAAATGATTTCCAGGCGGATCCTGTCAGTCTTAGAGGTGAAAAAGAGAGCACGATCCTGAGCAGAGAGAGAAGAGGGAGGAGGAGGATAGGGGGGTTTGAGAAGGGAGTCAAAGGTGGAAAAGAGACAGCAAGGGTCCCGGGAGCAGGACTCAATGCATGAGGCATAGTACTGCTGTCTGGCGAGGGAGATAGCACAGTTGAACTGTGAGAGGCAGAATTTGAAGTGGAGGAAGTCAGCGTGGTAGTGGGATTTGTGCCAGAGACGTTCAGCAGCCCAGGTGCAGGAGCGGAGATGTTGAATGGTGGGGATGAGCCAAGGGCGAAGGTTACGGGAGTGACCTGGGCAGGAGGAGAGGGGGGCAAGTGAGTCGAGGGTGGAGGCGAGAGAGGAGTTGAAGGTGGAGATGGCAGAACCGGGGAGGAGGAGGAGAAGACCGAGGGGAGGGGAGGAGAGAGGGAGGAGGCAAGGTCCTGGGGCACAATGGCCTGCAGATCGCAGAAGGGACGGGGAGATGGGGAAGGGGGGGAGCAGCGGGAAAGGTTGAAGGAGGCAAGGAAATGGTAAGAGATGGGATGGGGTTCGAAGGAGAGATCGGAGACAGAACAGTTCCTAGAGAACACGAGATCAAAAGAGTGACCATCAGTGTGGGTGGGGGAGCGAGTCCAGGGGTGGAGATTAAAGGAGGCGGCTAAGGAGAGGAAGCGGGCGATGCAAGGCTGAGAGGGTGCATCAACATGAATATTGAAGTCACCAAGGATGAGTGTGGGGATGTCATGAGAGAGGAATAGGGTGAGCCAGAACTCAAACTCAGAGAGAAAGGAGGAGAGGGTGCCTGGGGGTGGGGTGTAGATAACAGCAACATGGAGGTGGAGGGGGGAGTAGAGGCGAACGGAGTGCGCCTCAAAGGAGGGGGGGAGGGGTTGAAACTGGCAGCAAGAGGCGAGGAGGCGGCCTACGCCACCACCCCGGCCTTCAGAGTGGGGCTGGTGAGAGGAGAGGCCTCCGAAGGAGAGGGTGGCAGGAGTGACAGAGTCAGTGGGGGAGATCCAGATTTCAATAAGGGTGAGAAGGTGAAGGGAGCGAGAGAAGAAAGGGTCATGGATATTTATTTTATTTTATTTTTACCCCGCCCCCTCCTGCAAACAGCTCGGGGCGGCTTCCAAACACAAAACATATATTAACACACACGTAAAACGATTTTAAACTAAAAAAAAAATACAACAACAATTTTTAAAACAGGGCCCGGGAACTCTTTAACCAAATAAATAGGGTTGGGGGGATAAAACCCATTTAACCCCCCTCCCCTCCTCCCCAAAGGCCTGGGCGAACAGCCAGGTTTTGCATCTTCGCCGGAATGTTAAAAGGCTTGGGGCCAGGCGAGCCTCCTCCAGGAGGGAGTTCCAAAGGCATGGTGCGGCCACCGAGAATGCCCTCTCCATTGTGGCCCCCCATTTTACATGGGGGACCTCCAAGAAGGCACCCCCAGCAGACCGAAGGAGCTGCTCTGGCGCGCGGAGGGCGAGGTGGTCCCTGAGGTATGAGGGGTCGAGACCGTGAAGGGTCTTATAAATTAATACCAACACCTTGAACCAGGCTCAGGGGGCTTTATTAGCAGAGGAGCGACAGTTCCAGAGGGAGCAGGAGAATGGGAGTTGATCGGGGGCAGACAGGGAATGGGGATAAGATTAGGGGAAGAGAGGCAATGGATTGGCAGGAGACTGGCACTGGGACAGAGGGGCAGGGGGAAAGAGGTGGGGGAGGAAGGAGGAGGAGCTGTGGAGACTGTAGAGAGAGATGATAGACTTGGTGGGAGGCAGGAGGAGGGGGGAAAGAAGTAGGGGGAGAAGCAGGTGAGAGGGAATGGGGGAAGAGGGGAGAGAGAGGGAACCATTGCCCCTCCCTCTTCAAAGTTCTAGCACTTGAGCTACATTTCATTGTTCTTTAATTAAGCCATTAGAGAAGACCTTCATACATTCCACATTAAGTTAAACAGCAGCTTGCTAGGGAGCTGTAGACGAGCTAGCAGTGCAGTTGGGTAGATAAGCTTACTAGCCTACTATACTCGTATCCTACATTCTAGTCCTCAATATTCCTGCATTTCTGTGTTCCTGTAAATAACTGTTTCTGCATTTGTAAATCAAGGAAACAGCTTGCACTTCCTTCCTTGTAGAAAGGAAAATTGGGTACTTACCTCTGAATTTTCCTTCTGCGGGGGATCCTCCTGGCCGGCCAGTCTGGAAAGTAGGGTTACAGGGTAGATCCCGCCGGAAACCAATAGGAGGCAGACAATCAATTTTTGAGGAGTCTACCAGGAGGGATCTATCCTCAGCTCCCCAGAATGTATAGCTGTACTCATAACTTAACCTCCCAATAAACAGCTAAATTTAAATGGATAACTAACTAGAAGGGCTAAATATCCCTGCCCTTACTAACCAAACTTGCTGATCCAGGGCCATAAACAGAGTGATACGGCCGGGAACAAGAGCTCCCCCTCCCCCCCCGCAACACCACAGAGTTGACCTCACTTGGGGTGGGGACTGGCTGGCCAGGAGGTTCCCCTGCAGAAGGAAAATTCAGAGGTAAGTACCCAATTTTCCTTTCTCTCGGGGGATCCTCCTGGCCGTCCAGTCTGGACAGTAGGGACGTACCAAAGCAGTACGCTGGATCCATTCAGAGGGAGGGAGAGATAAAAGAGGGAGGTCATGGTAGGTGTCTGTGGTCCCAAAACGTACCTGACTACGTCTTAGAGAACCACCTGCAGAACCTGCCTCCCAAAGGCTGCATCTGCCGAAACATGCAAGGGAATTCTATAATGCTTGGTAAAATAATGTACTGAGGACCAAGCAGCAGCTCTGCATATTTCACCATAAGAGGCTGCAATTCTAAACGCCTGAAACGTTGCAGTGCCCCTTAGAGAATGTGCAAATAGGCCTGCTGGGGGCAACTTCCCTTCCGCCTTGTAGGCTTCGGAGATACACAGCGTCATCCACCTTGCTATCAACGCCTTAGAAGCTTTCAGGCCCTTCCTATGGGGGCTATACGATACGAACAGGGCTGAAGAAAGTCTAAAGATCCTAATTCTGTGGAGGTAAATCTTTAGAGCCCTTCTCACGTCTAGAGTATGCCACTGCTGTTCCAGAGGGTGAGAAGGGTTCGGACAAAAAGAGGGCAGGAAAATCTCTTGTTCCCTATGAAACCAGGTATCCACCTTGGGGCTGACGACTCCTTAAAAGAAAAGAGAGCAGGCTCTATGGAAAGGGCTCCCAGTTCTGAAACTCTCCTAGCTGAAGTGATTCCCACCAAAAAGGCTAACTTTAGGGAGAGGTAGTACATAGAAACCTCACGGAGAGGCTCGAACGGGACCCTAGTGAGGGCTCTGAGGAGAAGGTTCAGATTCCAGGAAGGGAATCTGTGCACTACTGGAGGGGACAGGAGTCTAGCGGCCCTGAGGAAATGCTTAACGTGGGGATGACCTGAGATCTTGAGGCTCTTCAGGGTGCCCAGGATGCTATTAAGGGACAGCCGAACTGACGGGTTATGGCTTGGAAGGTCGATTGCTGCAGGGACCACTCTCCCTGGTCGAGCTGCACCCTGCTGAGCCAGTCGGCCTGAGTGTTGGATTCTCCCTTGATGTGCAGCGCCCTGAGAGATTTCAGATTGTTCTCCGCCCATCTGATGAGGATGGTCGCTAACTGGTGCAGCGTCTTGGACCTTGAGCCCCCTTGATGGTTTATATAGGCTTTCGCTACTGTGTTGTCTGTGTAGACTAACACGTCCTTCCCTCTCAAGAACGGTGCCAGCTGCCTCAGAGCTAGGTAAATCGCCCTCAATCTAGTCAGTTGATGTGATGAGTCTTCTCCCAAGGAAGCCACTTGACCTGAGCTGAGTGACCCTGTATGTGCGCCCCCCCAGCCTCGAAGACTTGCGTCTGTTGTCAGGGTCGTTCTCTCCGGATTGGAGAGGGGCATTCCGGGGGAGAACCTGTCTGGATCAGACCACCATACCAGGGACTTCTTCAGTGTAGGGGTCACTGCGATCCAAGGGTTCAGATCCTGGGTCAGGGAATCCTGCCACGGCCACAGGAATCGTTGTAGGGGTCTGGAGTGGAACCTGGCCCACAGAACAATCCCTAAGCAGGACGTCATAGCCCCTAGCAGACTTGCGAGAGTCTTCAGTTTGGACCTGGGCGTCCCTGAGATCTGTTGGACGAGATCTAGCAGCCTCAGTCGTCGTTGCTCGGAGAGGAATAGCTTGCCCTGCTTGGTATCCAGGACCACTCCTAGATGTTCCAGGGTTTGAGAGGGTGTGAGGTGACTCTTTTTGCGATTGACGATGAAACTGTAGTCCTGCAGGTACACTATGACATGGTGCACGTCTCTGCGTGCCTGCTCATAGGATGGAGACCTGACCAGGATGTCGTCTAAATAGGGATGGATCTTTACCCCCTCCGTCCTCAGATTCGCTACCAGAGTGACCAGCACCTTCGTGAAAGTTCTCGGCGAGGTTGCCAGGCCTAACGGTAGAACCCTGTACTGCCAGTGCTACCGTGCATAGCTGAATTGGAGCCACTGGCAGTGGGATGGGTGAATCGGGACATGGAGATAGGCCTCCTTCAGGTCGAGGGCTGTCAGCCATTCCTCCTGCACTATCGCTGTTCGGATAGACTACAGGGTTTCCATGAGCACTTGGTTCAGTCTTTTTAGATCCAGGATTGCCCTCCACTTGTCCAGCTTTTGGGGACCAGAATACAGGCCCCGTCCTTGTTCGCGTAGTGGGACCTACGCGATCCCAATAGAAGTATTGCCCCAATGGAATGGAGTCTGCTGATTTCTGCCTGCATGGCTTCTTGCTTGACAGGATCTTTGGGAACTGACGATGTGCAGAAGTACTGCGAGGGGGACTGCTGGAATTCTATTACGTACCCCCATTGGATAGTTTGAAGAACCCAGATGTCTGTGGTGGTGCTTGTCCATTTAGTCTTCCCCCTAGTTTGAGCTGTTTGGGGGGGCAGAGTGGTCCGTAGTCAGGCGTCCTGCTTAGGTCGTCCTGTTCCCTGTCTGTTCCTATTGTCTGTGCCCTTCTGTTTCTGCCATCTTGGCTTGTATCTCTACTGACTTCCCCTGTTGGGAAAAAAGGATCGGCAGGTACCCCCAGCTGGGTATTGGAGGGATGAAACTCCGCTTGTGGACCCCCACGCTCTGCAAGGTTTGTTTCTTCGTCTTGTCCGCCGTGTCTGTCAGCACCTTATCCAGGCACAAGCAGAACAACTTACGCCCCTGGAACAGACCTCCAACCAGGGCGTTCTTCGCAGCGTTGTCTCCTTTCCATGACCTCAGCCATAAGCGGCGTCTGGCTGCCACATTGGAGGCGGCCGCCTTTGAGGCCCAGCGAAGAAAATACGAATCGGCCATGAAGGAATAGGCCAGCTGTATCCTCGTGGAGAGTACTCTGGTCATCTTGTCTGAGATTCCAGGGTCCGATGCTCTCTTGATCCAGACCATTAAGGCCCTAGAAAAGTAGGAAGACATGGTGGCCATCTTTATAATCGCTGAGACCTCCTCGAAGTTTCTCCGGAGGTTACAGTCTATCCCTTTGTCCGTCGAGTCCCTGGGGAAACATTCCCCTTCCGTAGGGAAGACGGAGCTTCTGGCCAAAGATGCCGCCGCTGCATCCACCTTTGGAGTTGATAAGAGGGAATTCTTTTTTCTGTTGAAGGAGTATAGGGACAATTGGGACCTGGTCATCTTGGAGGGCCTGTTGGGGTTTTGCCACTCCTTTCGGATGATCTGCTCATAGGCCTTATCTAATAAAAGCCCTTTGTCCTGGTCCCTTGCCCTTGCCCGGTAGCCCCTTTCCTCCTCTTCCTCAGAGAAGGATGAAGCCCCTTTCTCTTTCTTCTGTTTCAGATGGAGGGCTCTGGTGATCAACTCGTAAATCTGATCCCTGTATTTGTTAGGGAATTGTCTGTTGGGGTCTAGGGAGGGTTCCAGATCAGCCTCTTCTGTCTCCTCCCTCTCATGTGTGTCCTCATCGCTCACAATTTCCCCTTCCGAGACCTCCCCCTCCTCATCAGTGACTTCTGCAGGGGTGGAGGAGCCTCCCTGTCTGGCCCTTTCCCTCCGTCTAGAGCCACTCTCTTCCTCTGAGGCTTGGCTGGAGCTAACCTCCTTCTGCTCCTCATCTGATGAGGTCGGGGAGTCAAGGGGGTGAGAAGGTCTGCGGGGCTTCTTGGCTAGGGGCTGTTTGCCTTTTCCTGCCCCTCTGGAACTGCCCTTGTAGGGTCTGGGCTCCCTAGGTCTGGAAGGGAACCTCTTCCTTTTAAGCTCAGAGAGGACTTCTCTGAGCACCTCCATGTGAGGATCCTGCCCCGTGGGGGGGTGGGGAGAACTCACTGCGGGAAGCTGAGCCGCTGAGGCCCCCGAGTCGGGTGCTGTCGCCCTCCTTTTGGCTGGCATGTTTTTTCTTTCCTGCCGGCGTAAAGCTGAGCGGGGGGAGGAGCGGCTGCCGAACACCCCCTGGATCCTCTCTGGAATCCTGTGCAAGGGGAGGGGCGTCTCCGCTAGCCCTGACGGGCCGTCTAGGCGAGGAAAACGCCTGTGATGGCGGCCCTGCTGCCACGGGCTGCCGTGGATCATGCCGATTCAGCGCCGGTGAGCTCGGTCTGCGCTCCGGGACGGAGCTGGGGAGCGCTATGGGAGAGGCTGGCTGTGGCTTGTAGCCTGCCAAAATCGCTCTCTGCCCCTCGCCGGAAACCCCTTTGCGCCACCGGGGGGAGTGGGCAGGACACTCAGCCACGCGCTGAGTGGGCGGAAGGGCCCAATTGAGAGGAGCTTGCCCTTTGCTGCCAGGGGAGGGCTGCCGCTCCCGGGCGAGTAAGGGTCGGGCGGGTAGGGCTGCAAGCAGTTCCCGAGGGGGTAAGACTGCCGCTCTCGTTCCGACCCGGGGGATATGACTCCTGCTTCCTCTGGACCCCCGCTTCCCCTAATTGTCAGGGAAGGTTCGGGCGGGAAAGGCTGCAGACAGGTCCCGAAGGGGGAGGGCTGCTGCGCCTGAGATCAGGGTACCTCCGCTCCGGAGGGGTACCTGGTAGAGGTCCTGGATCCCCTCGCAGAGAGGGTTGGGGAACAAGGAGGAGAATTCCTCTCCCCCTGGCACCAGGCCTATTACTTCTGCTTGAAAAAGGAAAAGAAAAAACCTGTTGCTGAAACTTCTTCCAAGAAGCTTGCCTGCTTCCTATCTGTACCGAGGCAGACAAACAACTGGGGAGCTGAGAATAGATCCCTCCTGGTAGACTCCTCAAAAACGGATTGTCTGCCTCCCACTGGTTCCCGGCGGAATCTACCCTACTGTCCAGACTGGACAGCCAGGAGGATCCCCCAGGAGAACAAGGCCTTCACTGAAAGGAAAATGGAGGATGTGTATAGAAAGCACAGTCAGCAGAACTTGCATTCAAACTCATGACTCCCTGTGTCCTGATTCAGGGAACATTCATCAAGGTTACTTGGAAAACAAACTAAAATAGACACATCTAACTTTTTTATCTGTGCATGTGACCAGTTTTACTGCTGTTCCCTATGCGTGAATGCAGTATGCAGCTCACAGCATTGTCAATTTCAGTGAAGAATAGCAAAAATTGGGTTGGGGGGAAGTGAAACTTGCACAACGGATAGAAAGACGGGTGCTAGTGCTTGTTGCTTGCAGCTGCGTTACAGCCATGGTGGAATTCTTGTCTACCCGAGCTAATGGGGGGAGGTTGAGCTCAGAAGAGCTGTGCGCGTTCCTCTCTCCCCAACCGAACAAAGAGCTGATCAGGTGGGGGAGTCCTAGAGGTGCGTCTGCTTTTCTGGGCTCCCGTCCCCAAGATCAGCTGTGTGTCCAAGGTGGGGGAAAGGGCATGCATACAGCAACTCTGGGCTCCCCCCCCCCCATCAGCTGTCAGTCAGGTAGATTTGGGGGGGGAACCTGTGCTCTTTCTAGGCTCCCCCCAATATAGCTAATGGGGCAGGGGAGCCTTGGAAGAGGGTGTGTGCTCTTCCTAGGCCCCCCCCTTCCCCATCAGCTGTCAGGCGGGGGGAGGGGGGAGGGAAGGGAAGAGGAGCATGGGCCCGCTTCTGTCTCTCCCCCCCCCCCAAGCTGCATATGGGCAGCGGGTCTGATCCTGCACTGCAGGGATCGGAGCCTCCACCCTCCAGCAGTGACGGTGGCTCCACAATGGGCCCTGCCACCTGCCTTCCCCCGCTCATGTGCCCGTCTCCCTGTGCTGGTCCCACAGTGTGGTGGGGCCAATTGCCTGCCACAGGTCAGCACAGGGATCGGGCCCGGGCAGCTTGTCTCATACTCCTGGGATATAAAGCATTCTTTCCGCAGTTTAGGGGGAAATTTTGAAACAACCTGAGGAATAAACTCAGGTATATATTGCAACATTTCTAAACATTTTCCACATGGATTTATTCGTTATATTACTCTACTTACTGAAACTGATTTCTAACCCTTCAATTCAACAAGTTAAATGGAATACAGCTATATGTAGCTTCTCCCATCCTCCTCCTCTGGACAACTAGCTCATTTTGTCTGTTACTAGAATTTACTATTACATTTGCTGCAGTATGTTAAACGTGGGACCATGCTATAGAAGAGCCATTATTACTGACAAAAGATTAGCAAAATGAATCTTAAGATACATAATAATAATAATTCTTTTTCAACTTTATGATACCAATGAATATCTAAATCTGCTGGTGAATTTGGAAGGTTTCCTATTTTCACAACAAAGTATGTTTAGGCTTACATTCTTGTGAGTTTCCTGCATCTCACCCACACTTCATCAAGTGTATTTTTCCTTAGTGGAACAGTGATGGCAGCCACCTCAGGTTTCTGAGTGTGGTAACAATAAAACTCAAGAAATGGAAAAGCCAAATGTAAAGACTAAAAAAAAAAAAACCCTTCAGAAAAGCTCAAAATAAATGTGCTGTGCATTTTTTTTTTTGTAACCCTTCCCATCTGCAGGATGTTGTACATAGTAAGACAAAGGGCAATACAGTACAATATCACCACGTAAATAATAAATGTCATTCAACCATATTAAGTAAAATGTTTATTTTTAAAAAAGCCATCTCAGGAAATTATTTTAGTTTACTCACCTTATATCATTCACTTTGGTTTCTAGTAGTGTCCACAAAACGTTAGGCATTATAAGAAGAGCGGCATGATAATCCATTCCAAAGAGTTTAGAGCAAGAGTGGGGAACCTAAGGCCTGGGAGCCAAATGCGGCCTACAGGTTTTTGTGTGACCCTTTTCCAGTTCCAAAATCTGGCCCCTGGATCCAACTCATGCCCCCAAGCTGTGATAAACTGAGCTCAGTGTAAGGGAGCAGAGATGAAGGCATGCACACAATGATAGGGGACAGATCCACGGCACAGATCCATGATTTAGACCTTCCTATTCCCGAATGCACCTCTTAAGCATTCCTGCCACCAACTTCTATGCGACCCTCAGAGCTTGTACTAATTTTCAAATTGGCACCTGGAAAAGATTCCCCACCCCTGGTTAAGAGAGTGAGGGTGCCATGTTGAAAAAATACTATTGTGTATTACATGTATTACACATGCAGTATTACACGACTGTGATTTATCAGACAGATATCATCCCACATGCTATTCTAAATGTATACACATGCATGTATATGTAACACACTGCACATATATGCACACTCATAAATATACACATATTTGGCATATTCAAGGATAATTTACCCCCAAGTAAGGGCATGTTCTGATGGACAGTGTTAAACCAAAATGTTCCCACTGCAGCTGAAAATAAAAGTACATAGTAACTTTGCAATTTTCCCTTAACAGTCATGACAAACAATGGCTTTGAAGTAAAGTGTTCACACTACAGTTACTTCAAAGTAGGAAGCAAAGGGGATTTTCCCTGTTTTTTCCAGGAGTACCTACAGTATTTCTCTTCCTAATCCTGAATAACTTCAGTTTAGGGTTCTGTACATGTGAATGAATCAGAAGTGAAGTAAGGTTTAATTACATCAAAGGATCTGTTCATCAGAACATGGCCTATGACAGTTTCTAGATGAGATGGGAAGGCAAGACGAGACAGCATGTGGCACTTTACCCCTGACATACGTTTTTACACAGTAACTATTCCTGCAATTGCTCTCATTGGGTTGGTCACAGGAGGTAATTTAACTTCTAAGTAGGAATGGTCACATGAATAGCATTAGCCCTGGATTAGCTAACCCATCGAGTCTACCATGGGGTGGAAGGGTAATCACCCCAGGTAAACAGTAGGGATGTGCAATTTATTTTTATGAAAACAAAAAAATCCCATTTTCGTTTTCCCTACTTCAATAACGAAAATAAATTATTCTGAAAATTTCAGAATAAAAATGAAAATTTTGGGAAAACCCCAAAGATTTGGAGACATAAATGTCAGGCTATAACATCTTTTTCATCCAAAGTGCATGAAATTTGGACAGAGTGTAGAGTGTACTCCACAAGCAAAGGATCATCCCTGCCAAATTACAGAAAGATTGGAGAAAGGGTACCAATTCTGTAAACATCATGGTTTGTGCATTCATTTCTGGCTGTAACATCTTCGTTTCCCTTCCAATTTGAATGGAATTTGGACAGATTGAATCCCTAACCAAAGGGATCGTCCCTACCAGATGCCAGAAAGTTTGGATAAAAGGTTTAGATTTTATAAGCAATTGAAATTTTGTGATAACACAAGTTGTGCAAATACTAGTCCTGAAAAATTTGAGACAAAAACAAAAATTTCAGGACTTCAGGTAGCAAGGCAGGGTGGAGGGGGAAGTAGCCCAGCAATCAAGAGACATGATTGACACATCCAGGCTAGCCAATTGACATCCCAAATGCATCCTGAAGCACTGCGACAGGACGTAAGAGAATCCCTTAGTGGTTGTTTTCTAAGCAGCTTGTTACCACCCAGTAACATGCCCTTGCTTGTTGTGTTGAGGTAGGCACAGCACAGAATGAGACTACATGATTGACATTTCTGCTGGCCAATTAGCATCATAAACCCATCTTGTACCACTGTGACAAACATAAGAGAATCCCTGGTATAGGCTCATTTTCTGGAGATACTGCCCAGGCTTCCAACTTGCTGGTACCCAATCACTGCAATCAGGGAGGCTTGGCGATGGCCAGGTTGCACAGCTGCCACCATGGTTAGATCTGTGGCTCATAATCTGGCTCTGTACTGTGTGTGTGTGCTGCAGTCTGTAGCCTCACTTCAAGTGCTCATAAAAGCAGAACTCTGCACCTACTCCCCACCTTCCCATGTATGTCCCCCTACGGACTTTGTGATGCCAATGGCTGAAGCCTGCGTCAGTGCCTCTGGCACTTGCTCCATCTCTGTTCTGCCCACTTTCTCCTGTCTTCTTCACTCTCTCTAAGTTCTCAAAAAAGTAGATCTCCACATCTAGTAAAACCTCTATAAATTTAAACAGAGGCAACACCTGCAAGTGATTTAAGGAAATTTACAACTTCGGTTAAAATCACAAAAACTCTATTGCTTATAAAATTGGGATCCTTTATCCAAACTTTCTGATATCAGGCAGGGATGATCCCTTGCATGAGGGGTACGAGCCCAAATTTCATCCAAATCGGATGGAAAACAAAGACTTTAAGCTGGACATGTGTGCACAAACTATTAAACTTAATTTGCTTATAAAATTGGGACCCTTTATCCAATCTTTATGAAATCTGGCCGGGATGATCCCTTGGACAAGGTCCATATTTCATACAAATTAGATGAAAAATGAAGGCATTACAGTAAAAAATCCACTTCCCATTGAATCCACAATGGAAAATTAAAATGAAACTTTTAACAACAAAAACAACAGAAAACAAAAAAATTAAAAACATAAAACAAAAAAATGGCATGGGACCCTTGTATACACCCTGAGTGAACAGCATTTCATGCAGACAGACAACTGAATACAAACGATTTTTTCAAATGAATGAAGACACATCACTACTCTTTAACCCTCTGAATTCTGCTTTCTTATGCATTTTTACTGGAAGCTGCACTTTCTCAGAGCTCATCTGCATGATGCAGCTACCTCTGGGTAACATCTCTTTGCCTTGGAGTAACTACTAGAGGGTACACACATGGCATTTTGTTTAACTTGTGTTAATTTGTTATTTAACTTTCAAGATAAATCACCACGCTTTTGAATCGAGGTAAGTCCCCACATCCAAGCAAGGACTTAGCTATCTTGAACTGCAGGAGGTGTGTTTGCACTCCAAAATGAAGCAAATTATCCCAGGATAAATATTCTGTGAATAAATCCTTAGTTCCATTTTGCATCAAAGAGGCCAGATGGCTTAATCATATTTAATTTTCTTTTCCCTGATTTACTCTAATGCAAATTAGTCAATGGAATCTCCTCGATCACACTGCAGCTTTTCTTTTTATACTATGTCTGCAAGGACAATTATTTTAAATGGAAGAAATTGCAGGGGGGGTGGGACCCACAGAACTAATAGCACACAATCAATTTTACAGAATTACCATTCCTTTTGGCTAGGAAACAGAACCACATCAAGAGCACTGCAGAAGGCATTACAATAAAGACCTCTTTCATAGATTAAAAAAGTAAACGGTTTAGTACTAACCTAGGGCCGCTAAGAGTTGCTGTGTCTCTCACTGCTTGAGCTGTTTCTGAAGCAAAATCCAGGGCGCCAGCCACTGGTTTGGTTACTGTGCCAACCAGGCCTTTCCCAAGGCCTGATATGAAACCACTGACTCCCCCTTCAGTTTTCACACCTTCTACTTTGGAGGTTATTACACTTGTCAATCCACCAATAATACCTAGCAAAGAAAACAAAAACTGAGAGTCAGCCAATAGCTAAGCCACTAAAAAGAAAGCAAAATAACAGAATCTCATGAGAGCTGATATTGCTGTTTGGACTTTGAATTAACATGAGAAAAAGCAATGAGCACATCAGAAAAGTTGTGACTGTTTATGAACTGTTTTAATTAATCTTCTCATAATAAATTTTCAATTTGTGTAGGACCTTTTATCCAAAAGCAATAATATAACAAATATAATTTTATCCATCACTGAAATAAAGCTGCCTCTAAGCATGAAGTTCAAAGTTCTTTATTCCAGCTTAACCAAAAGGTCATCGCTATCAGTAATACTGGCGAACACCAATATCATACAAAAATGTTACACAGTTATAAACCAATAAATGTTATCATATATACAAAATCTATCAATCTTCAAATTTATACAATTCATTGTTAAAGTATAAAGGTTTAATAAAAACATAAAATCCCACATTTAATACAAAACAAAACAAATGATATAATACAACATATCATTATTGATCTATACGAACTTAAGTGCCATAATCCCCATCTATTGCCACAAAATTTAGAAATCTGTTACGAGCAAGAAGTGCTTCCTCAAAGAACTTTGCCACTGCCCAAGTCAATTGTAAGTCCTTATCAGCTAGAAAAATACATTTTAATGTTTGAGCATCCCTCCCTGGGTAACAAGAAAGGGTCCAAATATTTAAGTCACAATTTATCATAAAGATGGCACTCAAATAGCAGATGAGAGACAATTTCTACTGCCTGAAAGTCAAATGGACACAAACGCTGATTGACTCCCACCACAGAGTTATATGCTGATCATCTTTAATAGCCCGTAGTATTGGGTTAATTGAGTAAAATATTTTTAACCAAAAGAGTAAGGTCATCCTTTTTGCTTCTACTGCCCAATTGGTTTGAGCCAACTCTAATCTTATAGCCTCCAAAGGAATTCCCCGAGGGAAGCTTAAAAGATAACGAAAGAATTTATTTTGGGGAGTGCTTATGTCCTTTAGCGCCTCTAGCATGAAAGAAAACTGTTCACTGCGTTTTTGCCACTGGCAGCAATGGGGGAAATGCAATTAATTGGGCCCCTCACCGATGTAACAAGTATTTTAGCACACACAAAATTATGGCACAACAATGTAAGAAAGGAAATGATGACTATCACTTCAAGTTGGAACTATGAAGAGGGTTTTAGGCAACCAGAATTAATAAGATTTTGATCAGGACACAAAGGGTAGGCATACACTCTTCTTGAAAAATTGGGAGGTGTTTTAATTCTGTGGAATGAAGAAGAGGAGGTGGAAGAGCAAGCTTATAACTTACTTCTGTAGCTCAAGGGTGGAGAACCTCTGTCCAGTGGGTCAAATCCAGCCTGTGGCTGTTTTTTTATTTGGCCCCTTTCCAATTCCTGTATTGGGCTCCAGGGATCCAGTGCCTACCCTCAAGAACTAAAGGAATGGGCTCAAGGGAGGAGTGTGAAAATTTGGGCACGCATCAAAGATGGGCGATGGATCCATGGCATAAGATCCATGATCTGGACATTCCCCCTTCTAAGCACATCCCATATGCTGTAGCTCAAGGCACACACACATGTGCATGCCACTTGGAAGCATATCCCAGGCTATGCCTTGAACCTCCCCTCCTCTCCTATTTTGTGATTGGCTAGTGGAACTGGGGTCTGTGGTCCTGGCTTCTGAGATTCTGAAGAACCACTGCAATTCAGCTGCTGAGATTTGGGTGCAATGAAATAAGACAGGATCATTAAAGCAATGCAGGGGGACTGGTCCTGACCAAGAGTTGCTTTTGAACTGACCAAGAGTCACATGTGGCTCCTAAACCAGTTTGCCCCCACCATTTTATAGAGGCTTAATAGGTCTTGCTTTATCCTGTCTTTAATCCAAGAGAAAGGAACAGCTCTCTGAAGTTACCTTGCAGGGGTCTTTAGGTACAGGAAGGGTCTTAAATACTGGCTCCTGTGATATTCAGAGGGAAAGGGCACAGACTTTGGTGAAACTTCAACCTTGCCTAAAAAGTTACACGATTTTAACTAAAGGTATATTTTGCACAGATTTAACTGAAATAGTGCAATCCTAATCCAATTTAAACCTGGTTAACCTTGGTTTATCTAAATCCAGAAATAATCAATTTATCTCAAAGGATGTTAACAAATGAGATGTTAGCCCTGCCCATTTATTAGGTGCTCACCCACACCAGCCATGGGGCTGCCACCCACTGATCCTGCAGCCCCCACTCATGGTGGAGTCTCAGAGCATGCAGAGCCCACAATGTTGGGTAATGTGCAGCCATGTGTCCCATGAATCAGATTGTGTAAGCCTCGCAAGCATACAGGTTCGCCAGCACCATGGAGTTGTGGGTGAGAAGGCTAGAGCATTCCAAGGAGCGACTGCTTCCTGCCACTCGTCTCACCAAATTAAAAAATGTGTTGTCCCACATCGTCCTGGTTTGCAGCACATGCCCAATATGGCCCTTCACGAGTCATTGCATTTTAAGGAAAGATTTCCACAGGCTTTCCATCGCCGTGGCCATAGCTCAGAATGACAGCCAGTCAACTATGGTAAGTTAATGCACCTGGAGGGAGCCTGTGTTTACACAGCTGCATGATAAATACTTTCGTTTAATTACTATCTAATTATGTGGGTTTCTTCCTTTACTGTGTTCACAGGCAACTACCAGCACCACTACCCCTGCTACTTCCAGGGTTCCATCACAGACACTTTCCGCCTACAAATCTGCCAGCCAGAGGTGTATTCCCTAGAGCGAGGAAGACACCAAGGCCTTCATCGCTCTATGAGGGGAGCAGAAGGTACGTTATTTCCCGGTCTGCTATCAGAACAAGGTGGCATTCCAGGAGATCTCAGCACAAATGGAACTCCAGGAATACAACAGGAACATAAACCAGTGCCGGCAGTGGGCTAAGGACTTGTACAGGGTACAAGGCGATCTGTGACAACAAGTTCACCTACAGCCATGGGAGGCAAACATCACCCTACTACAAGCTGGACTAATTTCTGCATGGATGGAGCCATCATTGCATCACGCCTATATAGCTATGCTTCTTTCGCCAGCATTCAATTCTGCAGGGAAACCACCCGAGCTGTCTCCACCCTGTGCTCATGCAGGTCAACCCACCCTGGTCCAAGCATGCCTCTCCCTCCACCGGCAAATCCAACACACTGCCTCCTCCTTCTCAACCTCCACGGGAGGAGGATAAGGAGAACATTGCCCTGCCATTACCCCCACACAAGCAAGTGCACCCAGTTGCACCAGAGGGGAACGTGCAAGAAGGAATGAATGAATGAATTCATTAAAAAAGCAGTTCAATGTAAAGTTAAAATAAAGTTAAATAAGAGCTAAATTAATGTTTTTATTGTTCAATAAAGGGGTTATATTTTCCTCAATCCATGTTTTTTGTGCTTCTTCTGGGAAAGGCAAGAGGTTTGGGGAAGTGGGAGCAGTATCATTGTGGGGGGCTGGAAGGAAAGGAAGGGTAGTGGGTGCACCAAAAAAGGGGGATGGGGAGTCCTCTGGTTGTGCACTTGCATGTGAAGGCTCAGGGGCCCATGAGGGGCTGTAGAGAATGGTGGTATGGCATAGTGATAAGCTACTTAGGAGACTGGCAGCACTGAGGGCAGGGAGAGGCTTAGGAGCTGGCATTACATCTGTGCCTCTATGCTGCCTACTGCCATTCCCAGACCTGGGTGTATGGCTGTAGCCGGGCAGCCTGGGAAAAGTCAACAGGGAACGCATAAGGAATGGAAAGGGTGGGAAATAACATGGGTTTTAGGCTGAGGGCCCCTGGAGGAAAAGTATGCTGTCCCTGTGTGTGGGAGGGCTGGATGAGCCAAAGGAAAACATATTTACACATAGGAAAGAGTTTTAAAGGCTTTATTGAATATTTAAAAGGTTTTATTTATGATTAGTAAACTGTCAGTGTTTGCCTCAGCAATGGGGTTTATGAAGTGACTCAAGATCTCTAAAGCTATGCACTGAACTGCTCTGGAAGCAATTGCTCACCAGGAGCATGTGTCTCTCCAACATGGCCCCACCACTCTTACAGATATTGTGGAGAATATAGCAGGAGAGTGGTCTCAAGCTGGAAATTGATCCTGGCCACAATTGCTCTCCAGCGCTGCTTCAAATGCCCAACAGCCCTCTCCACAACAGAACGGGTGGTGCTGAGTTGCCTGTTGAATACCTTTGCTCTGGGGTGTGGGCAATGTTGTAGGCCTTCATGAGCCAGCGCTTCAGTGGGTAGGCAGGGTCCCCTGGAACAACAGGCTACATAAGCACCCCTTGATGCAGGTTTCAGTGGTGGCTCTAAAGTCCCCGGTGTACATGCACCCAAAGAAGGGGAACTGGCGGAAGATGCAGGCATCATGGTTCTTCCCAGACCACCCAGCTAGCATGTCCACAAACTAGCCACAGTGGTCCACTATGGCATAGAGAATCCCTTGCAGTTCAGGTAGTTGTCCTTGTTATGGGGTGGGCAGAAGACAGTGATATGGCTCCCATCAATCGCCCCTATACACTCCAGGAACCCCTTTTTCCAAAAGCCCTCCATCATTTCTGCAGAGTCAACCAACTTAACAACCTGGTCCAGCAGCACTTCTGCTATTGCCGTGCACACTTCGATGAGGATGGTGCCCTCTGTGGAGACTCCAGCACTCAATTTCTGGGCGACAGAGCAGCAGGAGTCCGGAGTGGCAAGCTTGCATATGGCAATGGCCGTGCGCTTCTCCAGCGAGATGGGCAACCGCAACATCAGTCACAGCCTGAGGATCTCGGCTATCTGCAGGATGAGGTGACAAGGCATCCTGAAGTTAGATATCCACTCGGCATCTCGCCAAGAAGACAGCACGTTCTCCAGTCAGTCTGTGCTTTTCTCCTTGACCCACACAAGCCGCTTGGTGGGTACAGCCATGCACAGGCTGTTGGTGACTGAAGATGCGTCTCCTGACAGGTACCTCTCAGCACGCATCAGCTCTCCTTGTAGGTGTTCAGTCCTCCACAGCATAGTCTGTTGTCACAGGAAGAAGCCATGCACATGGCGCCGAAGCAGGAACCCCATGATGTGGTGTCTCCGCCCCCTCATGCTGCAATGTGGTGCCTCCGTGATGTGGTGGCCACAGATCAAGTGAGAGCCCATCTGTCTTACAATCTCATCGAACCAATAACAGGAGGAGGTTTGGATCTGCTGGATCGCTCACAGGTTCTGCTCAGTAGCAGTATTGAAGACCTAGAGCACGATAACAAGCACCCTGAAGTTCTTGGGATCCATGGCTGTTACAAACATCTGTGATGTCTGCAGACAATGCACCAAATGTTTTGAGAAGTTTACACAGCTGGGTGGTTGTCTAGCTACAATTGACTGCACGTGAGCATGTACTGGCCACTGTTCAAGTATGGGCCCAGCTATTAGCTACTATGCTTGAAAAGGGTTTTGCAAAGCTGAATGAGTGAGTGAGAGTGTGAGTGTTGCACCAGCACTGCTAATGCATGCAACAGGCATGTCAGTGCACATGCCATGTCATGTAAAAATGTTACAGCTGTTAGCACATGGAAACACGAATTTTTTTAATTGTTGTGGGGGACCACTGAATGTTAAGAAATGGGCAGTTTGGGGGATCTGCAAGGCAGAAAGTCACTGCGCAAGGAATTATTATTATTATAAGCTTTTATATAGCGCCAGCTATGTACCTGGTGCTTTACAGAGAATAAGATAGACACGGTCCCTGCCCGAGAGCTTACAATCTAAAGACAGGGGGAGGGGAGACAGGGAAGGGGGAACAGAGGGAGAGACATGGGATGCAACATTCATGAGGATGCGAGAACTCAGGTACACGTTCTTGGCTTGGTTACAGTACATTGGGAGTTTGCAGATAACAGGTGGGGGATAATCTTGGGTGGGGATGATTAACAGGAGTTAGGAAGGGCAGAGCGGAAGACGTGGGTTTTGAGGAGGGACTTGAAGGTACGAAGGGAGGAGGCAAGGCGGATGTGGGCAGTGAGGGAGTTCCAGGCGTGCGGGGCAGTGAGGGAGAAGGGACGAAGGCAGTTGGGGGAGCAGGGGAGGCGTGGGAGGGTGAGGGAGGGGATGGAAGAGGAGCGGAGTGCTCGAAAAGGGGTTCGGAGGGAGATCAGGGCAGAGAGGTAGGGGGGAGCGAGGTTGTGAAGGGCTTTGTAGGTTAAGACGAGGAGCTTGTGCAGAATACGCTCAGGAAGGGGGAGCCAGTGGAGAGAGGAGAGGCTGCACATGGTCAAAGCGACAGGCTAGGTGGATGATCCTGGCAGCAGAGTTTTGAACAGAGATAAGGGAATAAAGGTGAGAGCGGGAAAGGCCAGCGAGGTGGAGGTTACAATAGTCGAGGTGTGAGAGGACTAGGGCGTGGATGAGAGTTTTGGCAGAGGAGACAGACAGAAAAGGGCGGATCTTAGCAATGTTGTGGAGGGAGAAGCAGCAGGATTTGGCGATGGAGTCAATGTAGGGTTTGAAGGTAAGGTGCGAGTCGAAGATGAAGCCCAAGCTACGGGCTTGGGGGACAGGGAGGATGGAGACCCCCGTCAATGGCAATTGACAGGGAACAGGGAGAAGAAGGATTGGGAGGAAAGATAAGGAGTTCAGTTTTCACCATGTTCAGTTTGAGTTGGCGTTGAGACATCCAGGCGGAGATATCAGAGAGACAGTTGGTGAGGCGAGCTTGAACAGAGGGGGAGAGGGAAGGAGTGGAGAGATAGAGTTGAGTGTCGCCAACATATAGGTGGGATTGGAAACTGTGGGAGGCAATAAGTTTGCCTAGGGATTGGGTGTAGATGAGAAGAGGAGGGCCAAGGACAGAGCCTTGGGGAACCCCGACAGAGGGAGGCAGGGATGAGGAGGGGGAGGACTTAGGAAGAGATACATTGAAGGAGCGGTCAGAAAGGTAGGAGGAGAACCAGTCGAGGACAGAGTCCCGGAATCCAAGGGAGTGAAGCGATTCAAGCAGGACCGAGTGGTTAACCGTGTTGAAGGCAGCAGAGAGATCAAGGAGAACAAGAATAGAGTAAAGGCGGTTGGATTTAGCCACAAGAAGATCGTTGGTGATCTTAGCCAGAGCAGTTTCAGTGGAGTGAAGAGGGCGGAAGCCAGATTGGAGGGGGTCAAGGGAGGAGTTGGCAGAGAGGCCGAGGCAACGGAAGTAGACAACCCGTTCCAGAAGCTTAGAGGCAAAGGGTAGGAGGGAGACTGGATGGTAGTTAGAGGGGTCAAGGGTGAACTATTTGAGGATGGGAGAGAGAGTGGCATGCTTGAAGGCAGAGGGGAAGGAGCCAGTGGAGAGGGAGAGATTAATGACATGTAAAAGGTGGGGGGCGACAGGAACAGAGATGACTGTCAAACCCTTCCTCCGAGGCTGGCTATGCACTCAAGAGGCATATGCACACAATGGGGTTCTATATATGTATAATGGAGAGCAGACACTGTGCAACCCTGCTGCTGTTCAAGGTTCAGCAGCATGGAAGAGTGGGAGCCTCGGACGAATTGCGAGAGTGGGAGGATGAGATCAAGACCATGGCTTTTCTGGGCATTTGTGTACTGCCAGAAATAAGGAAGTTGCTAATGGAGGCTGGACCTTCCCTGCCATTTTTCCTCATCACTGACCTGATGGCAGCAGGAGGATACCTGCGGGGCCACCAGAAGTGCCTCATTTGGATGGTGGAGCTGAATCTTTGGGGTGAAACAAGTGGCTTGAAGTACAGGGAATGTGAACACACTGATGGAGAGTTTCTTGCCCTATATAAGGTTTGGACAATCCTGGCGAGCGGATATGTTTTCAGCCCCAACTGTATGGTAATGCTGGAGAGGGGGTAATGCTGAATGGGGGCTGTAGAGACCAAACCTGGACTTTAGTGGGCAGCTGTCTCATTGGTTAACACACAAAGCGGGTGTTAACAAATGTTAGCTCACACCGAGTAAGCGTTCACCTGCCAGTTTATTAGGTGTTTGCCCCACTGGCCATGTGGCTTCCACTCACCGGACCCACAGCTCCTATATACAGTGGGGCCTCAGAGAATGTGGAGCCCGTTTCTCAGGCGAATGAAGATTAATGTGCATCCACATGTCTGTGTCCCATCAATTACATTGCATGCAGCACTTCTGTGTGTACATGCCCATCAGCACCATAGAGTCGCTGGCAGAAGTCCTAGAGTGTCTGAGGAGCAACTGCTTCTTTTTCCTCTCCGAGCTCACTCTCATTGGCATCCCAAGTGGGGGCTGTAATACATGAAGTGCATTCAACACACACAAGGGGCTTTCTGTTTATTACGCTGGACATGCTAAACACGTGAATAGGGACTGAGTGGGGGTGTACAGACCAAACCCGGACTGCAGCAGGCTATTTTCTCATTTGTTAACACCTAGTGAGAGATTTCGTGCACTACTATTTTGCACAAATGTAACTAAATTAGTTTAACAGTCTTTAGGCTTGGGGTTTTTCGGTTGGTTTGTTTTTTAAAAAGAAAATTCAGTTTTAAAACCAGTGCTACTTTGAATATGGAAGAGCCCAAGAGCGTAATGCTGCAAGACAATTCAGGTCATTGCCAGCTTACTATGCTCAGGAGAAGACCAGATTCACACACACATTGTTAACTACTGGTTGAATGTTGTATTACAGACTGACACAAAAAGACCATAAGGAAAGTCTATATTTGATGCTATATGGGAGTTCGACATTTTATCTGATTTCTTGGCTGAACATACTACTCTTCATTTACAACCATCTTCTTCAAAAGCATCACTCCTCTAAGATAAAATTCTATAGCCAAAAAATATACCCATCAGATTTTAAAGTGGATTTTTAAAACTTTTACCATTTTTTTTTACTTAAAGCCTTTCACTTTACAACCATGATGATGGAGAAATAAAGGAACTATTTGAGTGCCATTTATTCACTAATTACCATGTGCAAGTCCATGGATCCCAGCCACAAGATGCTCGCCACTAGTTGCAGCATGATATCGAATGTACTCTCGTTCAGTTTGATGCCGGTTATCCATGGTCTTTCCCAAGCCATCTGATAAAGTGCCAGCAAACTGTAGTAAGACAAACAAGTTCTTATAAATAAACGAACAAACAAAATAGATTTCAAAACTATTAAAATTATTGACCAATATTTCTTGTATTTTGTTTTGAAATGTTGGTTTATGCAATTGTCAATTACACCCTTACTTTAAATGTTACAAGTCGGGTGTTTTCAGACAAGATGCTACCCTGTCGCCCGTAGCCATGGAGTCAACTGTCCGTGCAAAGGTGGAGTGATTGGATGCATGCTCCAGTGAGTCATGGAGCACTGACTGAAAATCCAGAATGCTCCATGCAGGGCAAGCCAAATAGCTCTATGGCAATGGGCAGCCATGGACCCCTGCCTGTATGAATGGCAATAGCCAGCCACGCCAGGAGACAGGTCCGCCACTCATAGGCACTGTGGGTGAGGGAAGCAGCCACTGCAAGTCACAAGAACTGGTCGGGAGCAGTGGGAAGCCCAGGTTCCCCAGCATATTACTTGCAAAGTCCAGCCCAGCACGTTCCCCACTACCCCATGGTCCATGGTAGGGGGAGTGTATGGGGCTGCTTCTGTGGCTGCGGTAGCCATGCTGGGAGCTGCCCGTTTGAATCCCTCCCCACGCACTCCACCTGAGAGTGCTCTGCGACAGAGCCACACTGTGGCCACGGACCCCCCCTCCATCGCAGTGATCGTTTAAAAACACACGTTATCTCTTCATCCTAAACTAGTTACAGTCTACATTCATGGCCACAATTGCGATCTTGCCAAAAGTTGCTGTTTGGGACTAACACTGTCAAAACACGAAGAGTTAAGAAAATCAAATATAACTTCTAGCTAAATATCAATTGTAACTTTTTAAAAAGTGTTCCTTATCCAAAGTCATAATAGTAATGTTTTATAAACAAGCACGCAAGGTTGGATCATTTGTCAACAAAAGAAATGACAACTTTATTTTATATTACCAAGTTAAACAGATTTTATTTTGTGTTTTCTTCTACAACATAAAGAACATGGGCCACTGAGGACACTAATCTTTGTTTTTTAAAAGAGATTTACAAGCTCACAGAGGAGCAGAGCCTAGAAATGTTTGGACAGCAGCTTCACTCTGGTTGTCTGCTCGGAACCATAGAATTTAAAATACCAGAGTGAATTGACAGCTGGAAGAAAGGTGGCTCCAGGAAGTGGACAAAATAAAATCTCAGACAGGAAATAAAAGTTATGTGGTAATCCAATAGTTATCCCCAACCTCATTCTCGTAAGACTAAACTTGTAATTTGGGGACAAGAATGACTAGTTTCTGATTAGCTCCTGCTATGGGTGAAAGCAGACGTGATGCTAACTCCACTTTAACACAGTTTTAACATTTCTTATGCATATTGCAGGGCTGCATAGGGTACCAATACATTCCTGAAACATGTATAAGAAATGTTAAAGCAGTGTTAGAGTTAGTGTCATGTCTGTTTTCATCCTATGTTTAATTCATACTAAACAAGTTTGTCTTGGTTTTAAACCCCAGTAAGCTACTGCATGCACATTTTTATGAAGAACGTGAAGGGCACTCAAGGTAAATTCAGGAAAAGCAGCAATGGATCTCTCAAGCTTCAACAGAGAGGAAGTTCAACAGAGAGGAAGCCATTAAGGCAGAGGATGACAACCATAATAAGGATCTTGTTCTGAAATGAGATCAGCCCAATAAGGGGCAGTATAGTATGACATCAGCAAAATGCAGGCCAGAGAGATGTTTGTATTATGGCAATTCACATTCTGTAGTGGTGAGGGATTGTTGCAGAGTCATGGGAGTGTGTAATGCTGGGTGGCTGTGTTGTTTTCATCACCCCTGGAAGCTTGGGAGCTACGGACCCTTGATGACTGTAAGGAGAGCGGGGGGACCCGGCAGAGCTGCGGGGAGGACTTTGGGCAGAGAGATTATTGTTGGGGACTGTTAGCTTCATCTGTTGCACCTGCTTACCTGTACGCCCAGAGAACCCTGTGGAGACACGCCCCCGGGAGGGGTATATCAGCCGCTGCAGCTGCCTCCGGCTGCGCCGGCAGCACACACCGGTGAGCGTCGCGCCCAAGAGCTGCGCACGCAAGGGCGCGCCCTTAGGAAACAGCATTGGCGACTGAGACGTTAGGCTCTGTGAGAGTCTGGAGTAGGGGCTTGTTAGCCATTTAAGGGTCTGCTCAGGCGTGAACTGTGTATAGGTGGGGAGGGGTTCTCGGCTTCATCAGGGGTTTCTTTTAGGACCCTTGTCTGTTGCATAACTTTCATACCCCTTGTGAAAGCGGTAGTATGGCCAGAAATCATACAATACGTAAAAGAAGGCAGCAGGGAGTGGCCGGAAACATAGGTTTGGGTGCGAGGAAAAAGCAAAGCAAAATTGAATCCTTTTTGGATCAGGAAATTCTTGGGAGGGCTACGTCCAGTCCAGTGCAAACCCAGCTGCCTGAATTAAGCGAGTTTTCGCATGATTTTTTTACTCTCTTTGATTCCGAGTTGGGTAATGTGTTTGAGGCGTCTGGGATTAATAGAGATAAGCATTTATATGGGAAGAAAACTCCACATAACCAGCCAGAAACAGGGAACCTTTATGAAATTTTGGGATCTCATATACAACTGAATAGTCAACTTGCCAATATGACTAAGATTTTGATTTCCCAAAATCTGGTATGAAAAGGCCCACCCGACCAGTATCTAAGCATTCTATATCGCAACCTCAGAAGCTCCAGCATGCATCTAACCATGTGGGCGGTGGCCCACTGGTAGCTCCAGTGCTGGAAAAGTTAGACTCCAATGTGAGTGAGATTACCTTTAGTAAGGAATCTATATCTCAGGGGGCAAGGAGTCTTATTACTCTGGAGCATAGCTTGGGCCAAGAAAGGGTTATTTTGGAGAATTCCCAACTTCCAAATTGTTTAACCCAAGAGGCTCCTGCAAGTGTTTCTTCGCTGCCTAAAAATAATGTTCAGGGCCCAGCGATATCCCATCAGGGGATAGAGACGTTACTTGCTAAAAGTTTAACGCCATCTCTACAAGCATCAGATAATGATCGCTTGTCTGGAGAAAGGATTTCCCATTCACCACATTCGTGAGGGTTTACAAGATCCCATCCAGCAGAATGTAATATTTGCTCATGGAATATCACAGGGTGGCGATCTCAGATTGTGGACCCATCCTTTTTGGATTATTTGCTTCAGTTTAATATTATATTGCTATAGGAGACATGGTCTAAAGGCCCTATAGTTTTAGAAGGATATAGCGTGTATGAGATTCCAGCCAGAGTAGTGGCTATCAAGGGGCGTCAAAGTGGGGGTACTGCTTGTCTGATTGCTAAGGCTCATAAAACTGAAGTGCTGGATGTTAACTCCCTCCCTCCCATTGCCCTTAGTATAGAGATAAATTATGGAACTTTTCAGTTTACTATCATAGTTGCTTACATTCCTCCTAGTAATGCTAAATCCTATTCGAGGTGCTATTGGTCCCAATTCAGATTGTTTATATGTGATCTATGGAAGAAGTCCACACACAAACAGATATTGCTGGCAGGAGACCTAAATGCGAAATTAAGGAAGGGTGATGAGGATCTTGATTTATATGCTCCTCTGGCTGGGAGATTAAATCCTTGTCCCCTTTTACAAAGAAGATCCAAGGATTCTGTAGTAAATGGTGCAGGTGTGGCTTTGGCAGAGATTCTGTTAGAATTTGATTTATATCCATGAAATGGTTCTGTCTCAGGAGATAGTGAGGACAATTTTACTTTCATTTCCCATATAGGTATGAGTGTGGTGGATTATATAGTACTTTCTAGGGATTTATTGCTGTTTTATTTATTTATTTTATTTTTCAAATTTATACCCCGCCCCATCCTGCAACGCAGCTCGGGGCGGCTTCCAACAGCAGATAAAAACAATAAAATTCCTTTTAAAATATCACATATTAAATATAAAATGTATCATCTAAAACAGGGCTAGAAAATAACAAATAAATAAATGGGCGGGGGACTAAAATCATCCCCCCCCCCTCCCTCCCAAAGGCCTGGGCAAACAGCCAGGTCTTACAGTTCCGCCGAAATGTCAAAAGGCTTGGGGCCAGGCGAGCTTCCTCCGGAAGGGAGTTCCACAGCTGCGGCCCTACCACCGAGAATGCTCGCTCCATCGTGGCCCCCCGCTTAACACGGGGGACCTCCAGGAGGGCACCCCCGGCAGACCGCAGGAGCCGCTCCGGGGCGCGAAGGGCGAGGCGGTCCCTAAGGTATGAGGGGCCAAGACCGTATAGGGCTTTATAGATCATCACTAGGACCTTGAACTTGGCCCGGCACACTATCGGCAGCCAGTGCAGAGCTCGGAGCACCGGTGTAATGTGCTCCC
>QEPC01006580.1:1821840-1839762 GCA_003113815.1 Sphenodon punctatus | reverse complement strand
TGGGGCCTTGTTAACAACGGACCTCGCATTCATCAGCACCAGCCCCCCACGTGCAGACCCTGGACCCGGCACCTCCCTCCCCCTTAGTGGGGGGGTGATGACCTCCACCTTCCTCAGGCACCTCTGTTGGCAGAGAGTTTTCAGGTAGGCAATTGTCAGAATAGTGATCATCTTCCATTTTTTGTCCACTTCCCTAAGTATGATTTGTGTAAAACAGACATCGTTTCTTGCCCTGTAAACAGCCACTCTAAAGAGGATCATTACTCCAGATTACTCTGGAATATGTCACTAGCAGCCTCCTTAACTATGGCCTGTCAATCCATAGCAGTTTTGGATGTGAAGAACTCCGGGGACAAAGGGAATGGAGCCTTTAATTTAATATCTTATTATGCCTCCACCATCAGCCTCTTTAGGAATTTATTATTAAAACAAACAAATGGTAGGGGTGTGTCCCCTGGGAAAACGAGCTGTGTATGGTATGACAAGGAGTGTAGACTGGCTAAATTAGAAATTACCAAGTTGTACAATATTTACAGAAGAGAAGCTGTGCCATACTCTCTTGAAAGTTTTCTGAAGCAAAAAAGGAAATATAAAAGAATGTTAAAGGAGAAAAAGAAACAGTTTGATTCATCACAATGGAAGAAATGATATGCTGTGGCTAAACAGAAAGATTCAAGATCCTTTTGGAGTGTAATTAATGGAACATATAAAAGCCAAAGGTTGGGGTATTCGCTTCTCATTCCAAGTGAAAGGTGGGAGGGCTATTTTAGTGCAATGTTTTCAACTCATTCTGAACCTGATGTCCCCTTCAACATTAGTGATACTCCCAAATAGCCACCTGTTGAGGCTGAGGCAGTAGCTAAATTAATTGAGAGTTTAAAAAGTCAAAAGGCCCCGGGTTTTGACTTAATTCCACCTGAATTTTTAAAGAGTCATAAAGATTGGTGGGTACCTTTCTTAACAACACTTTTTACCTGGGTGAACGAGAATGGGCTGATTCCGGAAGGCTGGTTGGTGGCAATAATTGTACCTATTCACAAGAAAAACAATAGAAGTGATCCCGTGAATTATCACCCTATAAGACTTCTTAGCGTTATCGGTAAGCAATATGCCAAATTACTGGCGGGTATTTTTGACAACTGGCTTAAGTCCGAAAACATCATCTATTCCGAACAGGCAGGGCTCCAGGAGGGGCGTGCAACCACTGATCATGTTTTATTAGCAGCACATCTGAGTGAGAAGTATGTGGTAGCAAATAAGAGACTTTTTGCAGCATTTATAGATCTCAAGGCTGCCTTTGACTCTATTGACAGAGTGGTCTTGTGGAGAAAACTGGATAAAACTACCACTGACAGAAGACTGCTTTACCGGATAATGACCCTTTATTCCAATAATACCCTAAGAGTTAAGATAAATCCAACTGGGCATTTAACAAGTGAGATGCCTTGTCGAATTGGAGTAAGGCAGGGTTGCATCCTGGCCCCAAGCCTTTTCAATTTGTTCTTAAATGATTTAGTCCCAGCTGTTACCAATGTAGTTTTTTTCCTCCTAGATTAGCTGGACAGGCGGTTGGTGCCCTTCTTTATGCCGACGACGCGGTACTTTTGTCACAAACTAAAGTCGGCATGAACAAACAACTTGATGGAATATTGCAGGAAGAATAATTTATGACTAAATTATGATAAAACCAAAATTATGGTTTTTGGTAAGGGTAGGAGAAAGTTCTGTTGGGAAATCGGGACGGAAAAAAATGAACAAATCGATATTATAAATAGCTTGGTATTATGTTCAGTAAATCAGGCAGCTGGGCACGACAGGCAAAAATAGCCATAAATCAAGCCTCTGGTATGGCTATAGCCATTTCAAACTACTTTGCAAGGAAGTGGGCGAGCAAACAGCTTATGGCATTGAAGGTCTTTAATGCAAGGGTGGCTGCTCAGTTATTTTATGGAGTCGCAATCTGGGCTGTGACCCGGCCTTACAAATTGGATATTTTACAATCCAAATTTTTAAGAAAACTTTTACAATTGCCCAGAGGTATAGTTTCTGCTGCTCTTACGGCAGAACTGGGACAACTGAACTGGAACTGGAGTGTACAGAGGTATGCTTTTTCACTCTGGTTGAGAGCGGAAATTTCCCCCCGCTCAGGGCTTTTCCCACTCATTGCAAAGGATAATTTTGACTCTTCTTGGTCATGTGCAATGAAGGAAAGTCCGGCCACGTTAGGGTTTTCTGTTCAATATCTACAAAGCAAGGATTGTTATGCAGCAAAATCTGAAATTTATCAAAGGATTTATCAAAGGATTAATGACTTGGCGTGGCAGGAGGATTTATCTAAAATAAAAGCTACACCGTCTTTTCCCCATGGTATGTCTGGGGAACCAACATTTTTTTTTATAGGCAAGGCTAAATATTCTGCCTTCGAAGCTGCTGGAAGGTCGCTTTGCAGGGACCCCGTTTGTTGAGCTGTTATGTCCTTTTGATAGGCAAGAAGTTGAGACTGTTAGCCATGTCCTGTTGGAGTGTCAGTTGTATGCCAAGATAAGAGCACAATATATAATATGCCTGTAACGTTTAAATTCCCGGGGAGGTCGGATTGGGAGCTGGCAGTAATTTTGTTAGCAGGTCAGTCCCCAAAGATCACGCAGGCAGTAGCAGAGTTTTTCATGAAAGCGTTTATAAGGCGCAAGAAGTTTTTAGATTTTAAAATATTTGATTCTTGAGAACTTTGCTTTTATATGACTTGGTAAATTTGTATTGTTAGTTTTAATAATTATGGACTATATGCAATACCCAAATAACTGGGTTAAATCTGTATAATTGTTTTGTTTGCTACCTTTGTTGGTTTGTTTTAAATGAATAGTTGCTTGCCTTGTTATGATATTATTGCTTTTAACATTGAATTTTGTTATGTGTGTGGGTCATGGCGAAAGCTAGTACCCGTAAATAAACTTAACTAACTAACATTCTGTAGCAAGCTAAGAAGTTATTAAAATACACTTCAGCGAGGTGTTGTCAAAGTAAGTTCCATTTTGAAAACCACCGGTGGTGTAGTAAGTATATTTGTAGCACCAGGTGGAGAATTCCAAAGGCAGGTTTGTTGTGATGATGACAACACCGAAGTGTACCACTGTACAGACAGAAGATACAAATAAAAAGAGGAAATTTATTTATAATGACAGTAATAAAATTGCATACAGCACCATAATCAAAGTATTGCCAACATTTTAATATTTTTTTTTTAAAAGGTGAAAGGTTACGACATACATCTCCAGGTAGGAAACCTACATTTAGCACCAGCTGACCACACTAATTCAAGCATAAGCTTCTTACCAAATGAATATCTTGAAATAACATCCAGCTAAAATAAGAGTGGGTTTGGGGTGGGTGGGGTGGGGGCTTGTTTTGTTTTTGCCACTTAAGCAAGTAATTTTAAATCATATTCTGCTTGAAAAGAAAGATTTCTAAAGCTGAATCTTCAGGAAAGGAAATTCTCTCAAGAGTAATATCAAGGAGGGCTATTAATTCACCATCTTTTTTTTCTCAGAAAAGCTGCCACCTGGGAATAGAAAAACAGTGAAGAACAGTTATGCACTTGTGCCTGATGAAATGACTCCATTTTTTCTTGTCCTGATATGTGAAATGCTTTTATAAGTTGTCCAGTGTTCTACTACCTACACTATTATTATTACTGAGCCTTAACTGCTCCATTCTTGCTAAGGAACACAGGCTATTCAACGTAACTCCCATTATTTCAACAAGCGGGTTCTAACCATATGAATTACAATTAAATCTCACAAGTGTTCTTAGAGTTTATCCATAGAGACACAGAACATGCAGTTCATTGACTGAATTACTTCTGACCTCTTTTTGAACTTCATGTAAGATGTTGTTTTTGATTAGTCCTGGAATACAAAGTGAACTAAAGCTATCCCATAAGAGCATTTTTGTTCTCTCAAAAGGGTAGCAGTTTGTTTTTAAAGGATTAGAAAAGTTGCTACACAGGTTAAAGGCTCACACACGTAGAATGTACATCGGTGGAATTGGGCTGATTTTTTTCCTGGTCCTGTAAATTTTATTCACATTGCAAAATGGGGCATGTCTTGAAACAGCTTTCATGAACAGAGCTGGAACACAACACTAAGTTGCTTTAACCAGTGCCAGCCAATGTAGATGGGGCATTTTACTACTATTAATTAAACTGATTAGGCTTTCTTAACAGGTGGGGGGGTGGGAGTTGCCCTGTCTAGACAGGCCACCACAATGACATCACATTTTCCTTTGTATATAGAGCCATACATTTTTCCATCACGTTTTCCTCACTCTATTAAAAGAATCCTGAATCGATCCTGGGGAGTGTGTTGGAGCTGCTGGAGGGGGCTGGGTTAAGAGACTGTGCTTTATCATCTGCACCCAAGTGCCTGTCTTCCAGCTCCCATAAACAAAGCCAATCCACCAGTCCCTGGCTGGGGAGTGTGGGGGATGGGAATTGATGTAATTTTGGGGGGAGGGGGTTGGGGTGTATTAGCATGGCCTCCTGGTGAGGGGGAGAAGGGTTGGGTAGGAACTTGGTGGTGTTATGACCCCACACTGAGGGGGTTACAGGCATGGGAAGTTGGCTGTGCCATGGGCCCCCAGTGAGAAAGTGGGTACAGGCAGCAGGGGGATGTGTCACAACCCCCCAAGTGAGATGGGGAGTACGGGCAGAGGTTGGGGGGTGGTCTCTGCTGCATTCCCCCTGTGAGAGGGTGGGTACAGGGATAGGGGGATTGGAAGAGTTTGTAGGTGGTGTGCCACAACCCCACTGTGAGAAAGGGGGTATGGGCAGGGGTGAGGAGATGGATTGTGCTGCATCCACCCTGTGAGTGTGGTACAGGAAAAGGGTGTTTGGAAGGGTTTGAGGGGATGTGTTGCCCACAACCCCTCTGTGAGAGAGCGTATGAGCCAGGGGTGGGGATCCCGGCCTACCTCCCTGGCCAATTTTTTCCGGGGACGTCTGGCTCGGGGGAGGTCCTCTGGTTGTCTGCTCAGAACCATGGAGTCGGGTGTTGTTGACACGGCTGCAGGACCTGGCAGGAGTAAGTGAGTGATCCGCTCAAGTGGCTCTGCTCATTCCTAGCTGGGAGAACCCAGAAGATGGTGACTCATCATCCCCTCAGGAGCTCCTCTGTGGGGTTCTGCAGAGTTCCATTTTGTCTTCAATCCTGTTCAATGTGTATCAGAGGCCCCAAATCATCATTCGGAGATCTGGAGTGAAGTGACATCAATATGCTGATGACATCCAGATCTTTCTTTTCTTTTCATCCGACCCAGGTCCTGCAGTCTTGGTGATTTGCTCAGTGCCTGGCTGCTGTTAGGAACTGGATGCAGGCAAGCCGATTGAAGCTAAATCCAGACAAGGCCGAGGTGATGATGGTTGACTGGCTGTGCGACTTGGGAGACGTAGGGATCTGTTATTGATGGGGTCCAACCTCCTTTGGTCACTCAGGTTCGCAGCCTTGGGGTGTTCTTGGATCCACTGTTACACCTGGATTGTCAGGTTGCAGTGGTGGCCAGGAGTGCCTTTCACCAATTACATCTGGTGGGAAGGTGGCAACCATAGTTATTAGATTCAAATCCACTGTTATCAATGTCTTTGCAACCTCGAGTCTGAACTATTGCAATGCGCTCTATGTGGGGCTTCCCCTGTAGACTGTTCAGAAGCTGCAGTTGGTGCAGAACAGAGTGGCCCATCTTCTGTCGGGGATGGGTCACCAGGAACACATTACACTGGTGCTCCAGAGTCTGCCCTGCCTGACAATCGCTTACCAGGTACAATTCAAGGTGCTGGTTTTAACCTATAAAGTCCTAAGTGGCTTGGGCCCCAGGTAATTCTGTCCCTGGCATAGACCCCCGTAGCAAAGTCAAAGCTGATTTAGTTAACCACTTGCACCTTAAAGAATGCATGTGAAGGAATAAAAAAAACTTGGGTAGATATCACAATTTGCTGTATGGAACACAAGGAGGATGCCATCTTGTTAATGGCTGCCTTTACGCTGTCTTGGCATGTATCTCCCCTCCTGGGTAACCTAGAAAAGTAATCTTGGTGTCTAATCATAGGTTTTTGAGTCAACAGAGCCACTGAAAATGGCCCTAACACCACCAGGACAAAGAATATCAGGTTATCAGAGGTTTGCAGACATAATTTTTAAAAATGACAACAGTGGGTTTGCTCTCATGTCTGATGTTTGTAGTTAAGGTACAAAAACAATAGGAATATAACCTTTTTTATTAATTAGGTTATATAGCTCGAACAACAAAGAATATACCACTTCCTCAAGTTTTAACAAAAGAAAACTCGTTATGAATGTCGCAGGCTGAATGCAAACAGAAACAGGTTTTCATACCGAAACATTTGGTTAATTGCTTTTCCTTACACAGCAGACATGCAAGCTAAAATATTAAACAGAATTTGTTCTTAGTCTCATCAAGAATGGTATTATGGCTGGTGAAACAAACAAGAAGATTTCAGCATGGGGAGGATGTTATGCTTTATTACCAAGAGCAGAAACGCCGGTGCTGCCTGTTGGGTTCCTGCCCTTCATCCCAAGACCAGTTATTACACCGTAATACAGTCCTTAAAAACCTCCAAAACGTTTGCTCTCAGCTGGATGAGGCAGCCTTACTTGTCTTCAGCAATGAGGGAGTGTTCCACATCATCGCAGAGATAATAATGAACAATCCATCTGAATTTACTGACATAATTCCAATGATGGGAAACTTTAATTGCTCTAAAGCTGTTATGCATATCATTGGGAAATACCTGAAGTGCAGTGGTGTTGAGTGTAGCGTGGTTGAGTGTAGTGTGTTTGGGCTAAAAGTTGTGGAATCGGTTATGAAGGGCAGCCATTACATGTGGTTTCTCAAGGGCTTCTTAATCTTATCAGAAGCAATAGACAAGATGAAATGGAATGCTTTTTGGAAAGTCAGGGCTGCTGACAAGTACTCGTACATTATCGATCTAGCATAGCAGCTGAAGATATCCCTCTTAGAAAATGATGCAAAAGCTGCCCAGGAGATATCTGACCATAAGAACATAAGAAGTTCCATACAGGGTCAGACCAATGGTCCATCTAGCCAGCATCCTGTCTCCGACAGTGGCCAATCATAGTGACCTGGGAGAAGCACCCAACAGGTCACTATGGGGAATCCATTCTTTGTTGTTTTCCCCCAGCTCCATAGTTTCTGCTGCTCTTACGGTAGAACTGGGACAACTGAACTGGAACTGGAGTGTACAGAGGTATGCTTTTTCAGTCTGGTTGAGAGCGGAAATTTCCCCCCGCTCAGGGCTTTTCCCACTCATTGCAAAGGATAATTTTGACTCTTCTTGGTCATGTGCAATGAAGGAAAGTCCGGCCACGTTAGGGTTTTCTGTTCAATATCTACAAAGCAAGGATTGTTATGCAGCAAAATCTGAAATTTATCAAAGGATTTATCAAAGGATTAATGACTTGGCGTGGCAGGAGGATTTATCTAAAATAAAAGCTACACCGTCTTTTCCCCATGGTATGTCTGGGGAACCAACATTTTTTTTTATAGGCAAGGCTAAATATTCTGCCTTCGAAGCTGCTGGAAGGTCGCTTTGCAGGGACCCCGTTTGTTGAGCTGTTATGTCCTTTTGATAGGCAAGAAGTTGAGACTGTTAGCCATGTCCTGTTGGAGTGTCAGTTGTATGCCAAGATAAGAGCACAATATATAATGTTCCCTGATCCTGTCTGGCTAATAGCTGCTAATGGACCTATCTTCCAGAAACTTGTCCAAACCTCTTTTAAACTCAGCTATAGTACTGGCCCTTACCACAGCCTCTGGCAGTAGATTCCACAACCCAATTATACGCTGAGTGAAAAAATATTTTCTTTTATTTGTTTTAAACTTGCCACCCATGAGTTTCATGGAGTGTCCCCTAGTTCTAGTACTAGCTGAGAGGGTAAATAACTGCTCCTTGTTTATTAGTTCCACACCACTCATGATTTTATAGACCTCTATCATATCTCCTCTCAGTCGTCTCTTCTCCAAACTGAAGAGCCCCAACCTACCAAGCCTCTCCTCATACGGGAGCCCTTCCATGCCCTTGATCATTTTTGTTGCCCTTCTTTGTACCTTTTCTAGTTCAGCTATGTCTTTTTTGAGATGGGGCGACCAGAACTGCACACAATATTCGAGGTGCGGTCGCACCATTGATTTGTATAGAGGCATTATGACATCCTCAGTTTTATTCTCTATCCCCTTCCGAATAATTCCTAACATTCTGTTTGCTTTTTTGACTGCTGCTGCGCACTGCGCTGTGGATTTCATTGTATTGTCCACAACCACCCCCAGATCCTTTTCCTGAGTGGTAACTCCTAGCTTAGTACCCAGCATTGTGTACGCATAGTTTGGATTATTTTTCCCTACGTGCATCACTTTGCACTTGTCCACATTAAATCTCATTTGCCATTTAGATGCCCAGGCACCCAGTGTCGTAAGATCCTGTTGCAGTTCCTCACAGTCTGCTCGTGTTTTAACTACCTTGAATAACTTGGTGTCGTCTGCAAATTTGATCACCTCACTCTTAACACCCTTTTCCAAATCATTAATGAATACATTAAACAGCACCGGTCCCAATACAGATCCCTGAGGCACACCACTTTTTACATCTCTCCATTGTGAAAACTGACCATTTAGTCCTACCCTTTGCTTTCTATCTTTTAACCAGTTTCTGATCCATAGTAAGACACTACCTCCTATCCCATGACTTTTTAAACTTTCTCAAGAGTCTCCTATGAGGGACCTTATCAAATGCTTTCTGGAAATCCAAGTACACTATATCTACTGGGTCTCCCTTGTCCACATGCTTATTCACACCCTCAAAGAATTCCAACATCTTTTGCCAATGATCACTGTATTATACAAAGGCTATTATACAAATTCTGTAGCAAATGTCACAAGAAATCAGAAATGTGTAGGTACTGGGATGAATTCCTTGAGCTCATCCACCATCTCAAAGCAGCTGACAGAGAGGGAGATTGGGAAAGGCATCTTCAGGCTCTGCAAGACTTCCTCCCTTGTTCCGAGAGTTCGACAGCATTAACTACCTATGGTATGCGTCATGGTCCCTTGAAAAGATGGGTCTGCTCCCAAAACCTTGAGGCATACCATAAGTTTTCAATGGGCCACTTTGTTGTCAGGCAACAGAATCGACCATTCAGTGCGATTTCTCCAGATATGAAGCTGGAGTAGACTATTCAGAGGTCGCAGAAGAGTCCTGGTAAAGGAATAATTGGTCAGACTGGTCAACAGACATATGTAACTGAGTGGGAATGAGGGTATAATAAGGATATGGTGATAACCAACGTTTACCAACAACTTCTTGAGTCCAACAGAATAAGTTATCAGGAAGCAGCTACTCATCATGAATTGTCTGGCAGTGTAGCCTCGAACACTGCATCATGGGCTTCTTTGGTATTCTGGTTCATGGAGTAGAGGAAACCCATATTTAACTTCTAGTCGAATGTAACTTCATCACTTCATCACCAAGCAGTGCGCACCAAGGAAGGTAGCAGAGCATCTCCTTTCATTCAAAGAACATGGACATGATGCTTACATAGAGTTTAGAGATGAATGTTTTGTTCACAAAACAAAGAAACTGTCAGATACTATTATGAAGGTGAAGTTAAAAACGTTTACTAGAGCTGAAGAAAAACAGGATGGGAAGAAAAAACAAATGTCATGCTCTACATTGGAAAAGAAAACGTACTCTGCTGCTGAAAGACTGTTGCACATAGCGAAAGACAGGAAAATCACTAAGAACTGTACTGAAGTATGACCTTCTTCCTTCTACCGCATTATTTGATGCAGACAGCTACACTACTAAACCAGCCAGGTCAGTTCTCTTAGGGGAAATGAAGAAGGATCTAGTCTTCAAATTACAACTTACATCTGAAAAAATAGCACCAATACTGCAGTTCTTGTGGATTTCATGTCTCAAGTGCGTCAAGTCCGATGTAAAGATATTCGAACCTTTGGAGAACTATTTGATAGGGTGTGGACGAATGCTACCAATTTTCAGACATTACAAAGGGCAGACTTTGTTTTTGACAGCTATCTGGACCGATCACTGAAGAAAGGTAAGAGAGAGAGGAGAAAAACTGGTCAACCCATTGAGTTTGTAGGACTAGATGAAGAAACCCTTTACCTGTTCAGAGGGATAGGTTTTGGCATTCCTCAAGAAACAAAGAGTTATTGCAGCTGTCAGCCAAAGAACACTTCTGTGACAAAGCAAGAAATTTGAACTTAAACACTGTGTTAAGTGGAACTGTGACTGGAGGTGGTGAGGAGAGAGAAGCTACCATAGTTACAGATTAAGTTCGAGAATGCAGTCACCTGACTTTCCCTATAGAGGAAGCAGATGGCTGTTTGATCATCCACTTGTTTGATGCAGTATCATCAGGGACCCGAGTTGACTGCACCAAAAAATCTTAAATTCTGCAACCAGTGAAGCCAAATTCTGCAAATTCACCGCGAGCATTAATATTTGCATAATTAACTTGATTTGCATAACTATGCATGCTGGGAACCAAATTTGCAATAGGTTTGACATAGAATCTTTGCTAATCAAACACAACTCAAATCCTCTGGAATTTCAGCACCTCCCTCACGTAAACATAGGGCCTTCAGACCCCACCCACCCACAATTCATCTTCCAGAGGCCTATTTACCCTCGGGTCATGGTCAGAATTGGCTGATTCTGCAAGGATTCTGCGAGAATTGGCTGATTCTGCGAGGATTGGCTGATTCTGCGAAAATCACTGCAAATTGCAGCAACGTAGTCAACTCGGGTCCCTGAGTATCATCAGGTTTCACACGTCGTAGTGCTGTGTAATGATACAGATGTGTTTGTCCTCCTCCGATACCTGTTTCGGCTGTTTGAAAAAGGACTGTCTGAGCTTTGGATGAAGGTGGGCTTAGGTTTAAAAAAAAAAGATTACATTTCTAGGTTACCCAGGAGGGGAGATACATGCCAAGACAGCGTAAAGGCAGTCATTAACAAGATGGCATCCTCCCGGGTTCCATACAGCAAATGGTGATATCTACCCACATTTTTTTTGTTCCTTCATGTGCATTCTCTACGGTGCAAGTGGTTACCTAAATCAGTTTTGACTTTGCCTGTGTGTGTCTATGCCAGGGACTGTATCAAGGTACTTGAAAGACCGCCTCTTCCCTCATATCCCATTGTGGCCCCTGGGGTACCCCTCTTGCAGGTGCCATCTCGCCAAGATGTTTTTACAGCTAAGGCATGCAGGGAGGCATTCTCAGTGGATGCCCTGCGATTATGGAACTCCCTCCCCCTGGGGATCCGCCTGAGTCTGTTCATCTTTTGGAAACAATGCAAGACTTTTCTATTTGGCTAGACATTTGGAAGGCAGGGCTAGGGTTGATTGGGATTGGGTGGGGGGTTTAGGGGAGAGCTGAGTGGGGTATTAAGAGGATTTTAAAATGATTGATTTTAGTGATTTTTTATTACTGTTTTTATTATTGTAAGCTGCCCTGAGCCTCTGCAAGAAAGGCAGCATCTGAATGCAACTAAATAAATATCTGTGTTGGTCAATAACGATTTCACTTTAATGCCTCAATAGGAAATGTGTTTTCTTAGCAAAGTCATAAAAAGAAAAAATTCATAAATTCATAAATGTGCAGGTCAAAAGTTCATCTTGTCCTCACTTGACAAATTTCATGCTCTGTTCAGCAAGATGCAAGAAAAACAAGGTTAAATAAGAACATTCCTGTTCTTGAATTTTTGAAAACACCACCAAGTTCCATAGCTTGTCACCAAGTTCCAGTTTAAAAAGAGAAACATGTTAGGTCCTATAGCCAAAGCACAGAGCTTTTAATGGAGAAAGGATCTCATTGTTTCACCTCAAGAGATGTGATCTAATTTTTCAGAAAATTTTAAACTACAATATATTAAATTTTAGTGTTTGGTTTATGGCTTATTTAACCAAGTAAAAAGTTACAGCTTATCTAGCACATGACTAACTGATGGCACATCCTAGGAGATGTGAATCTCTCCTTCGAAGAGGAAGTAGTGTTTAGCAAGGTACAGAATCAGAGCTCACAAAATGACTACTGACCTGGCATTATTGTTACCATTATCATTACAGTTTCAAACAAATATTTTATTTTTGGTAGCGGTATCGTTATCGATTTCCGTGCGTAACTAATATCTATCTAAATCTAAGGGAGACAAGGGAAGGGAAAAGAATCTATTTTCTAATCAATTCTCTATATAACTATTCTAATCTATATGTCTATAATATATCTCTATCTCTAATCTATACTACCTATCTATAATAATGTATGGGGGGAGAAGGGCAGGGAAAGGGAGAAGGTAAAATGTAGGGTATGAGGCAGGAACGGTATTGGTAATACAATGAGGGCTAGGGAGGATTTTTTGTGTGCAAGCATCACAGTTCTGTAAACACAACCTGACAAGCAGAGCTCTCACAGAACAGAGAGAAAAGGCCTGGCCCTCCCATTATAAAGTGTTGCAGTGCCCTCCCCCAGAGTCCCCCTGATTGGTTGTGGGAGGCAGCAGGCATTGAGCAATCACAGAGTGCCATGAGACTGCTGGGGCCCACTTGCGCTGCTCATTGGCCAGCAATACATGCATCATGTACTGCTGAGCTGCTCGCCTCTCCCAGCACAGGCACAGTTCAACCCTATTTAGGGCTCTGAGAAGTCTGCTCCCTCCTCCCCTCTCCACATTTTCCCTCCAAAACCCAACTGCCACAGCAGTAATAACGACAATGAAAACAACACTGTCATTTTCGGTATCATTATAGTTATCATTATTCTTGGTTGTCGTTTTTGTTATTTCAATAATGACAATTTTTATTATCGTTATTGTAATAAAACCGACATGCACACCCCTAGTTTAGGGGGAAAGTGCTGCTCGAAGTGTCAACTGTGGTTAATTGTAATAGACACTGTAAAATGTTTTAATAAGCAGAAGCGAATATATTTTAGTCTAGTGACTCCCAATCTTCTTGGGGGCTCAGGCTCATCTATCTTTCAGCAATGCTTGCATGGCACACCCATGCTTATCTGTCAATATGCAGCACATGGACTTAAACTGAATAGAATACTGAAAACCCTTCTAGCAAATAATGAAATACAAAATGAATTGGTTATTAATTGGACTAGTAAATTATCCTTTACAGTCACTTACAATATTACATATAATGTAATATCCATGATAACTGCTGTGGTTTGAAGGGCCATGCTTCATTGAGCAACTATATGTACCTACATTTTCAGGGCACACCTGACAACCTGGCTGGGAACAATTATTTTAGTCCTTTGAGGTTATCTGCCCTACTTAAATTGTTTTTATTAAAACTATCAACACACATACCATAATATTTAGCTATCTAATTTCCTTTTTTCTCACTAACCTATTATGCTAGGATTTCCCATATAGGAAAATATAAAATGAGTCTTTTTTGTAAAATATGCTTTAGTGTACATTATGATTATTTAAGTTTTTGATATGTTTGTTTACTGCAATGATGTACCCTAATACTAGCCCCATGTCTCATAACTGCTTGCTTTCAAACTGCTCCTTCTTTGATATAAAACAACATGATAAACCTAAGAATAACTTCGTTCAATAAAATGATACATTTTAAAAATGCTCTTTACTCAATTTATTGTGAGCTGGTACTACTTAAGACTTAAAAGCAATGGATGATCTTCTGTACATAGTTAAGTACAAGGACATGCTGAGGACAGAGTACTAAAGTTAGGCATAAACAAGGAAATTCAAAATTAACAATGGCAATCTGTCCTCAACTGTTGCTGATCTGCTGAAGCACATAGGACAAGCAAGATCACACAGAGTTATGAGATATTTGCTGTGCCTAGCCACAATTGAGCAAATTAAAGATGTGTGTCCAATCCTTTACTATGAACTTCCTTACTTTTGTTGTGGTGTCACAAGGTTAATGTTTAATGCGTTTCCATGCCTCTTGTTAAATTAAACACTCTCTCATGGAAGCATAATAGAATGGTACACACAATATTTCACTGGGCAAATGCATACTGAAATAGCTTTCTAAACATGTGGCTTCTTATTCCACAGACTGTGTGAATACCAACCATTTAAACTTTAATTTTTTATTTTTTTAAAATACGTTAATGAGCAGAAAAGCAAAAAGACACATACTAACTTGGCTGCAAACTGTTGTCATCTGTGTGTTATTCTGAGTCCAAACTAAGATCATAAAAAATATTTGTAATTTTTTAATAAGTCACTATGCATACGTGGCAGCTACTTCTCAAAAATAAAAATCGCAGTCATTTTAAATTGGGTTTTCGGACTACTTGAATTGGCAAGACCCTTCTGTTTTTTTCATACTACTTCTATTTTGTAATTCAAACAAGAGTAACTGACCTCAGAAAATTTATAGACACACATACCTATTAATTATTTAAAAATCAATCATGCCACAATCTATTTTTTTTTAAATGTGGTACCAAGGAAAGTATAACTTAGTTGCAGTTCTTTAAAGAGAGTGGCTTATGGTGGACAGAGCATTAAATCTGGCCACAGAATTGACCTCAGCTAAAATCCAAAGCACAGTACTCGATATCACAGCCTATAAATGCTGAGGTGATGGAAGTACGACATACAGAAGTTCTGGCTCCTCTCTACCATAAGTTATCAGTCACCAAAAGAACAAAAGGGCAGCTACTCTTACCACTGAACAAACATCATACCATTTTTGAGGTTCTGGAAAGGCTTTCCTCACCCCCACGTCACATAACCAAAATAAAGTTCCTTTAATTAGCTCATATCCCATCGTTAACTAAGCTTCATAATGTATTCTGACAAAAGCTTGTTGGCTGAGTAATCTGTGAAGACCCCTGATGAGTTGTCTGTATGGATGCCTGATTAGCTGGGTATCTCAGGGGAGCCCCCACTGTTTTTATCTCCACAGATGCCTGATGAGTTGGGTAGCTTCCCCCATGGACCTCCTGTGAAGCTGCCCCAGCAGGTGCCCATTGGCAATAGTTTTGTATTACAGGGCTGAATGAGTGATCCCTGCAGGAGCTGCCGGCTGTTTTCACATACACAGAAGGCAGTCAAAAGTCCACAGCATGAACTTGGAATGACCCCAATTGCAGAGTCATTGGCGGGTTCATCTAGAGGGCAGCTACACTTTATTAAACAACTAATACTCTTAACAGATAACTTTCATAAAGAAAAAATGTATTAACTCTTTCAAATCTTCTCCATGTATTTTTTTTTCTTTTGCATACTGAAATGGCTTGTACTGTACATTTTTAAAGCTCCTCTTCCTTTGAATTTCTATACAATCAAACAGGTTAAATGGGAGGTTAAAAGTCTATCAAAACTAAATTTTCTGTAATATGTATTAACAGATTAGGAAGACTGAAACAATGCATTTTCAATTTTTTTCTGACAGATGTGGTCTTGCATTTTGAACTTTATTCCACCTGATCAATTGAAACAGACTTGTCAGTCTTGCTTTGTTTCTATTTGTTTCAATGGGTAAAAACCAGACATAACGGTGGCACACTTTGGCCCAGGACCCATTGGCACATTCATTTAGGCACTGCCAGACATTAGCTCCAGGACTGCCCGGGGGCAGGTAGGCGGCTAAGCCCAGGCTGTGCCCTCGGAAAATCTCCAAGGTCACAGCCCTGGCTAAGGGCCTCCCACACGGGCCAACATGGGCTAGAACATCCAGGGAATGGGCCGCCATGGCCAAGTGCAGGGGGCAGAGTGCTAGGAGCAGGGCATGGACATGGCCAGCTGCCCGCATGTTTATTTAGCTCTACCCAAGGCATGGGGGTGGTGGGATAACTCTCCGGATGCAGGCACGTTCATTAAGTGTCCCGACCTCGGCCATGTTACCTGCGGATTCCTGGGCCAGGCTGGGGAGCTACCCACATGACTGTTTTCCCCCCAACGTTGGCTGTCTTGCACCCCCCGCCCTCCCTCACCACTTTGCTTGGCAATCACTTTTTTAAAAAAAAAAAAGGTTAAATAAAAAGTAATTTTGATGAGTTTGGAAAGTAATTAAACCATTTCCTCTCTGAACCACTAAGAAGTCTTAAAATGAAACCTGAACTTTGGGCCCAAACTGCCTCTTTAAAGCAAATATGTTACAAAATTCATTTAAAATTCAAAAGTCTTCTAAGTTATTCTTTGTTTGGTACTTGTTGAACTCATGCCTTTTGCTTGCCATATAAGTTTGTACAGGAAGTGAGAAAAATTTGTTTCAAAGCTGCCAAAGACATGTCAGTTTGCTCCTGAATGTGTACAGTACTTATTAAAGTCCAGATCAAACTGTTCTTTCATTAGAGTACAAAGTCATCAATTTAATCTGGATACACAAGCAAGACAGAGCACCATCTTCCTCCAAGGACATATATACTACAGTTTAACACGCACACAAAACTAGTCCTCTGCTTCAGCAAAGGAAGGATGAATTCAGTTTAAAGACTAATGACACCTACTATCATTGAACCCACAAGAGAACCACTGCTATTTAAAATGGGCTTTGGAGACAACAAAAAGAATATGATCTAAGATAAAAGATAAGATAAAAGATAAAAGATTTTATCTCTGCTAAGATAAAAGTTTTGGGGTTTACCCTCTTCATTAAACTCCCACACCAAAAAATACAACAGAATAATAGCACTCTGGGTGTTAGAATAAGCAGAACAGGAGAGAACATAAAACTGCCGTTTATGTAGATGGTGTGATATTAATGGTTACCAATACAATGCAGTCCCCATAGCTAACATTCTGAAAGAAATTAATTTCACTGATATATCAGGCTGTAAAATTAATTACATCAAATATGGTGCTGGAGGACTCTATGATCAGCCAATGTGTTCTTACAGACTCTGTTGGTAGAAGATCTAGCTTTCAGCAGCGTTTGTAAAATTTGTCTGAGTATCCAAAGCTCTTCAGCTGGTCCCATTCAACCGCCAGTCTGTCAATTTTAAGTTGGCCAAGCCCTGGAAAGTTAGGGGCCCCAGAGACAGTAGGTCCTCGCTGAGCGGGAGTCGCCATCCTGAAGCACTTTGAAGTTCTTTGATTATGGAGAACCATGGTCTCCTTGGCCACTCAGGGGCTACTAGGATCATTTGAGATGTTTGTAGCTTGACCCATCTCACCACTCTTGGGAGGAAAAGGAATGGAGCGAACGCATACAGCGTCTGCGGAGGCCACTGATGAGCTACGGCATCCACATCCTCTGCTTGGGATCTTGATGTTGTGAGAAGTATCTGGGAACCTGATGGTTCTCCGCTGACGCAAACAGATCAAGAAGAAGTGTTCCCCATTTCTCTGTGATCTGTTTGAATGCTTCTCTGTGCAGGGACCACTTCCCTGTATCTATCGTATGGCGACTTAGCCAGTCAGCCTGAGCATTTACAATCCCTTTCACATGTATCGCTGACAGCAATCAGAGGTTGACTTCCGCCCAAGAGATTAGGTCTGCTGCCTCGTGCATCAATGTTAAGGACCTTGTGCCCCCGGCGGTTCACAAAAGCCATTGCTGTCGTGCTGTCCGTTTGTACCAGCACATGTTTGTTGATTAGGAAATACTGAAAGTGCCAAAGGGTCAGCTTGATGGCCCTCAGATTCAAGAAGTTGATATGATGCGAGTCCTCTCTCGAAGTCCAGGTTCCTTGGGCTCGTTGTCCTTGACAAAGGGCCCCCCCATCCAGACAGGCTGGCATCCATAATCGGAATTACTTTGGAAACTTCCTTGATGTGCATTCTGTGAACATATCTGTCCTCCTGTAACCACCAGTCCAATGAGGAGATGACCTCTGCGGCGGGGGGGGGGGGGGGGGGGGGGGGGG
>QEPC01006580.1:1752324-1815303 GCA_003113815.1 Sphenodon punctatus | reverse complement strand
GCCAGCTTAAATAGGAGCAGCCCCGCCCTCTGCACGCCCCCGCAAGCGTGCTGAGCGGCGCAGCGGTGGGCGGGGCCCTGCCT
Organism: Sphenodon punctatus; assembly: GCA_003113815.1. Classification (NCBI taxonomy): domain Eukaryota; kingdom Metazoa; phylum Chordata; class Lepidosauria; order Sphenodontia; family Sphenodontidae; genus Sphenodon; species Sphenodon punctatus. The sequence goes on along the minus strand of QEPC01006580.1, from coordinate 1,815,220 downwards.
GGGCGGGCGTCGCCGTTGTAGGTGTCGGCGTCCCTGCACGCCGCGGGGGCGTGGCCTTTGGCAATGGCCTGTCGGGGGCGGGGTGTGCGGCGTCGGGTGTGGCTTCCGCCTGCGTCTGCGGCCCCGAACGCCGCACCAAGGTTTGCGATGCTGGGGAACTGCCGGGGGCGGGGCCTGGGGCCGTGGAGGGCGGCCGCCGCGTCGAGAAGCGGCCGCGGCGGCTGACAGTGGGTTGCATGAAGCTTTTCTTCCAATTGATGCCAAAGCCATGACTCTGCAGGCAGATCATTGTCTGTTGGACTGGCCACTTGCACCTGTCGAAAGACTCCGCCCTTACGAAATCGGCAAGATAGGGAAATACGTGAATTCCCCAGAGCCGTAGACTTGCCACTAAGACCACCAGAAGCTTTGTAAAGACTCTCGTAGAGGCTGCAAGGCCGAACGGAAGCATCCTGTATTGATAGTGCCAGCCATCGTAGGAAAATCTTAAGAACCTCCTGTGGGCAACTCTTACTGGGACATGAAGATAGGCCTCTTTGAGGTTGATTGAGGCCAGAAAATCCTCTGGTTGGAGGGCCTGAAGTATTGACTTGAGGGTCTCCATCCAAAAATTCCTGGGCTTGAGGCGCTTGCTGATACCTTTCAGACCTAGAATGGCCCTGACCTCTCCATTCTTTTGGGGGACGGTGAAGAATATTGAACATACACCACAAAGCTTCTCTGATGCTAGAACTGGCTCGATAGCGCCTATGTCTATAACAGTGGTCAATTGCCTGCAGAGTTGTTTGATGCTTGTTCACGTCCTTGGACTTGGGAATTAGGATGATGTGTGACTGGGGCCAAGAGTCGAACTCCATGGTGTAGCCATGGAGGATGGTCTCCCCTCACCCACTGGTCCATAGTTGTTAACACCTACTGATTGTGGAAGGCTTGTAACCTTCCCCCTAGGCAAAATGGAGTGGGTCGGCGGGGGTGTCGAGTCAGGAGTTGGAGGGGCCAGACTTCTCCGACTTTCCTCTCTTGAAGAAACCACCTCTTGTACAGCCTCCTCTCTGCCAGAGGTTCCTATTGGCAGTGCTACCACCTCTTCTGAAGGACGAGTGGAAATGAAAGGACTGTTTAGGTTGGGAGCGACGCCTGGTGTCCTGTCCCATCTGGTTGGATTAACGGGGAGGCCTCCTTTTTTCGGGCTCATCCATCATGACATTTCTCCATGGGTTCCCAAAAGAGTTTTCCTCCTTGGAAGGAGGCCAATACCATCTTTGCCTAGAGGTCAGCTTTGAGCCATCTTACAGCCACGCTATTTGCCATGGATCTAGCCGCAAACTGAACAGAGTCCAGAGCAGCATCAGTTACAAAAGAAGTTTCAGCAGACAGCTTCTTAAAACTTTCCTTCTGTTCTTTGGATTGAGTTGAGGTGGACAAGTCCTTAACCCATAAAAACATTGCCCTAGCAAAAGTGGATGCTGTAGCAGCTGCTCTGCAGGCGGTAGATGCTTATTCGAAGTCTCTGCAAAGAAAAGACTCTGCTTTCCTGTCAAGAGGAATCCATTTGTCAGAATCCATTTGTAGGCAAGACAGAAGCCTTGGCCAGATCAGAGGACCCAGCATCTACCTTAGGGAGGACGAATGTTTTCTGTGACTCAGGCAATGTATAAAAGCTCTAACTAGGAAATGGGTCCCCATAGCTTTTGCCAGTTGTCCACTCCGCATTAAGTAACTTAAAGTATAAAGAGGGTCGAGGCAATGGCGAGCTTTCTTGAAGCTCAGGTGGGAGGACCAAATTTGCATCCTCTGCCAGGTTTTCCTCCAACTGGGGAGGAAGAGAAAGGGGGGAGTAGTGACAGACCAATTCAGGCTGCTACCTGTGAAACCATAGGGTCAAAGAGTTCTGGCTGAAACATTCTCACCCCCGCCTTGTATTCTGAGGCTCTCTGTCAGGAACTTCTCCCTCCTCTTTGTCATCCTGTTTACAGGGATCTAAATCAATGGGAGTCACTGTTACTCCTCTTGCTCTCCCCATGCTAACATCAAAAGGATCAAGAGAATAAGATCTCTTCGATCCCAGAAGGTGAGCACAGGATTCCCCCCCTGCTCTCCCACCTCTATGACAGAGGCTGAAGACCTCTCCAGAATGCCTGCTGAGCCCCCTAGGAGGCGAGACACACTCTGGGCTCCTTTAGTTACTAGCTGGTGGCCCAGTAATACCAGACGGGGAACCCTTCCAGAATCTGGCCCCAAGTGAGGAAAAAGCCCGTGACAGGGATTTCCTTCAGGAATTTGAGGGGCTGAAAGATTATTCCTCCTCTCTCTAATTCTGGAGTGCCCTCTAGCAGCTCTACTGGGGCTCTATGAGGCTGAGAATGAGCCCCTGTCCTGTCTCCTGTCCCATCTTTTGCGGGAGTAGTGAGAGGCTCCAAGATGGGAGCAGCCTGATTTGGAGGAGGAGGTGCTGCTAGTAGAGGAGGAGCACTAGTGTCTCCTCCGCTTGCCTGCGCAGTGCCCATGGCGGCTCCAGGAATGCTGGCAGTGTTCGCACTGCTTTCTATGGCAGCAGGAACTACCCCTGTCCCCTCCTCACTTCATTATCAGAGCTCCAAGTTGAGCTTGAGTTTGAGAGTAAGCGGGACCTCCTGCCAGCTTGGACCCCTTATTGGGGTCTTACAAAGAGGGGCAAAGAGGACCGGTTCTCTGTTACTCACAGTCTCCAGTTGCCTGGGGATCCTCTCACGATGGCTGGCACATTCCCCTGAGGTCAGAACAGGCCACGGTGCCAAGCGCCCTGTGCATTCCACTGAGGAACCGCAGGCTGGATCCTGGGCCCTAGAGAAGGGCTAGCCCCCTCATTACACCACCACTTTGAGAATTTCCATGGTGACAAGGATCCCTTGGAGGACTGCCCCCCACTCTCCATTACCTCAGGAGACTGGCACCTGATGGGACCCCTCAAGCCTCGTGCTGCCCTCCCTGAAAGGGGGGGGGGGGAGTTCTGAGGCAAGGGGCCCTGCTCCTTGGACCCTTATTCCCTCTGGGGGGGGGGGAATCCTTGGAGATAAAAACCTCCTACATTAGACTAAAAACTGAAGAGGAGAAAGGGAAAGAAAAGAAAGACCTAATTCTCCCCCCAAAAGAGAGGGAGAAGCCCTATCCTACTGTTCTCTCAGTGGAGGCAGGAACAAATCTGGGAGCCAAACCAGGGTTAGCTCCTCCCCTAGGCTAGACAACCAGTCAAAGTCCTGAATCCTGCCTCTAAGTGGAGTGAAGTAGCTCCGCCCAGCAAAGACTGCCTGCCTTTATAGGAGAGAGAGAAAAGGGAAAATTGTACAAGTTATTTTACCAACACTTCCTTACTCCATTAAAGATACACAAAATATTTTAAGAACTGAGACATAATGCCTGTCAATAAAGGTACCACCATCCCAGCACTTGCCCTCAACAGCCAGGACAGGCATGGGCTGGAGGCACAGGTGGTGCGTATCAACATTTCCACCAGTACACAGACTTCCTCGTCATCAACCACATTGAGGTCAGCCAGGGGAATACAGTCTCTTGTGACCCTGTGGCTCTCCACATTGAAAGGTCCAACAAGTCCTGTCCAGAGTCCCTCTATCTTCTCTGCAAAGAATGAAAAAAATTTGTCACAGAACTCTACTGAAGAAACCATGAATGGGTTAAGGCAGTGTGGATTCACCAGGCTACACACACCACCACCTGTGCTTGTCTATTCTATGCCTGAGGACAAGTACAACAGCTTGGCCTCAGTAACAGCCTTTCTGTAGGCCTGCATAAACCTTTTGTACAACTGAAGACTGGTCTCCAGGCATCTCCTCTCCAATCTATATTCCAGTCTCTTTAAGTCTGCCAGATCGCCATTATACCACAGCAGTCTATGGACAGTCGAGATGACTAGGGTCTGGCGAGGAGCCAGGGAATCAAGGACCCCTTCTAACAGCTGAAAATAGTCATCTGAGCCTGTCAACTCCCTGGTTGGAAGGGTCAGATGTATAAACTCCAGCACTTGTAATGAGATTGCTGAACTGCACTGAATTCAGCTGTCTCTAGCCACACAACAATCAAGCAGCTGTGGTACTGTTGGTCAGGCAAAGCAGCACCTGAACTGAAACTCACAAGGTTACAGATGAACAACCAAGAATAGGGGTGACGCGAACAACAGAAACTGGAAAACCCAGATCAAAGACGAGGTCAAGCACCCAGTGAGCCTTGTGGGTGGCTCTCCTGGATGCTCCAGGTAAAAACCAGAGATGCCATCGCATCCAGGAATTTGGAAGCTACCCCCCCAAGAACCTCTGCCCTTGTACATATTGAAGTCCACAAAAACAAGCATCCTGGGACTTCTCATTTGTCTCAATAATAATTGTAATTACAATGTGGGATCGTACACAGGTTTGGAGAGAGGTGCCATCAATATGCTGATGACACCCAGCTATCTCTCTCTTTTTCATCTGACCCAGGTCTGCCGTCTCAGTGCTTCCCCAGTGCCTAACTGCCATTGGAAACTGGATGTGGGTGAGCTGATTGAAGCTGACTCCAGACAAGAGTAAAGTGATGGCTGGCCAGCCTTGTGACCCTTTCTATCAGATTCAAACCTGGCCAACAACATCCACACATTTGTAACCTCAAGGCTAGACTACTGCAACGTGATCTATGCGAGATTGCCCGTGATGACTGCTTAGAAGCTATAGCTGATGAAAAACACAGCAGCCCATCTTCTCTCATGGGTAGGTTGTCAGGGACATATCACACCACTGCTCCAGAGTTTGCACTAGCCCCAATAGATTTCCGGGCTCAACTCCAGGTACTAGTTTTGACCTATGAAGACCTAAATGGCTTGGGCCCCACATACCTGAAAGACCACCTCCCCACTCATGTCCCACCATGGCCTCTGAGGTCTGTTGGAAGCTTCCTCTCACACATACCATCTGTCCATCAGGTTCATACAGTGAGGGCACAGAGACACATTCTTGGCTGTTGCCCCAGTATTTCCCAGAAAAAACAGTTCCCAAGAGGTTTTTCAGAGCCTGAGCTTGCTCATCTTCTGGAAGAAATATAACGCATTTCGCCAAGCATTTGGTAAGCTGGCTGGTATAGGGTTTGGGGAGATTTGGGATGGGAGATTAATTATTTGTGTTTTTGTGTATGTAACCTGCCCTGAAACCTCATGATAGGGTGGGATGGGATAATAAATTGAAATAAACAAACAACTTGAAACACAGTCCTCATCTCCATTTGAGCTGAAGCTGCTACTGATGCCAAAGCAGAAAAAGCAGATGGATTATCATTTCCTATCATACTAAAGTACAAAATCACACACTAGCTGTAAAAGTCACCTGGATCTGTTGTATGAACCAGACTCACAAGTGTTATAAAATAGCAACGTGGAAGATCTTGTTTAAAAAAATGCCCAGCAACAACAAAATTAAAAGGACATCACTACACTAGGACATGCAGAGAGGTGTTCTGATAAGGCATGTGGAAGTAAATTTCCAAGAGATTGACAGGAGACAAGAAGTCCCCAGGATGTCAAGTGTCAATGAAGGAGTGAAGTGTTTCCATTCAGAACTTCCTGTACTTCACCCTTTTGTTCAGTATTTTGAGATCAAGAATTGCACCGAAATCCCCGTTCTTTGGCACAGTGAAGAAAACAGACTATATACCGGAATGTCTCTGATCCACCAGTACCCCCTTGATGGCCCATAAGTCTTGGAGATGTTGACTTGCCAACATAGACTTGCAAGCCTTCACTGGGTCCTTCATTACTGGTGATGGAAGGAAGTGAGCTCTCGGGAGAGAGATTAAATTGACTGCATAACCCCAAGAAATAGTTTCCCTCACCCAGGTGTCTGAAGATTATGCCACCCACTGCTCTGAGAAAAGCTGATACCTCCCCACAATTAGAGCTGTGGAAACTGGGAAAGGCAGCAATCTATCATGCTGAGGGCTGATGTTGTGTCTGACCTGGGGGCTACCACCCAGGTCCTCTCTGACACTATCTGGGTCTGTTGGACTGCTGATCCCATCTGGCTCCAAAAGGAAGCACGGGGACGAAATGAACCTTTGTCCCTCCCTTGGTGGAGTTCAGGGGAAGGGCCCTCTTTTTCTCTGGTTCAGTGTTGAGCACATTGTTCATGGCCTCCCCAAACAGTTTCCACCCTACAGAAGCGAGCCCCTGTCAGGAGTGCTTTAGAGGGCAAATCTACCTTCCAAGGTCACAACCAAGCAGAACAAGCCACTACAATGACGACCATAGCTCTAGTGTTCAACTGCACTGCATCCAGGGTAGCACTAACAGCATGTGCAGAGGCCCTTCTGTTCAATTTTCAGAGTCAGGTCACTTGCCCACAGGAAAGCAGCCCTACTAAAGCTAGAAGCGGAGGCTTTTGTCCTCAGGGACAGGGAAGAAGCCCCACAAGTATTTCTGAGGGTAACATGAACATTTCTATCTAAAGGGTCGTTAGGGAACCCCTCACCCTCTGTCGGGAAGGCAGCAGAGTTAGCTAAGTCCACCGCTCCTGCATCAACCTTAGGAGGCATGACAAATTCATCCTGTGCCTTGAGTACTGAGTAAAGTCAGTTGACATACTTATGGGGCCCCTTAAACTTAGCAGGCTGCTCTCACTACCTTTTTCAACAGTGCGGATTTATCCTTTTATTGAAATAGGAATGTTTTTTGAAAACTGAACAGATCACTGATGATAGTGATGTGTGTCTAAATGGCAAATTTTTGTGTCACTTTTTAATTTAAAACACTTACCAAGAAATATGTGGCAAATATACATGAAAACTTCTTATCTAGAATGCAAAACAGAGTTGTGTTTTATGTTAGAGGGGACCAAAGATGCATGACAGAATCTCTAATGTTAATACTTAATATATATGCCTCTCCTGTTTTCTGTGCTGAAAAAAACAGTATTCCTGAAAAAATAACACCCAGATCCCTTCTAAATTCTTTAAGTAGCAAAGTTCAGGAAGTACCTGCAAGAAATAACATTTATGCATTTTAAAGAAGATGGCTGTTAGCCAAGAGCTTTTAAATAATGACTGTCAACTATGAACACAATGAAACATTTATTGCTTTAGGAAGCCTTGTCGGCACTGCATCAAGGTTAGTCCAGATAATACCAATCAAATACCACTTATATTTAGTTTGTGCTTTAAGTATCTACAAAGTCTGACAATGTATACACTCCTAAGTCATGTCACTTAGCGCTCTCATTTTTATGGGGGGGGGGGGGGGGGGTTCCCCTTACCGGCACAGGGCCTCATGCCCTTAATAGGGCTTTGCATTCCCTCAGCCTTTCCAGCATTGTTTGGGGGGGGGGAGAGTTCTCCCTCTCTTCCTTGGGTTTTTAATCCTCTTTCATACCTTTAAGATAGAGTTGAGAAACCAAGGGTTCACCCCAAAAGTACAGCTGCAACCAGTGAAGGAAGATCAAGCCTCTTTGAGAAAACATCATGTTTTAACGTAAGTGGCTTTCTTTTAGGTCTACCTTACTTTTCAAATGCTAGCATTCATAGCTTTCAGAACCATCATCAGCCTTTTGCAAAAAAAACTATTTTAATTCCAATTTTTTAATGTTATATTGTTGATTATGACTTTTTATGAAATAAAACAACCTAGTTTCCATTTGCTTTTTAAAAACAGGATCTTAGCTCAGTGCCAAAAGGTTAGGATGTGATCAACTCAATACATAAGGTCTCATCTGAACTTCAAATTATGTCTGGGTTTCCTACATAACTAATTATAACTGGCTGTGTTTGAAGCACAGACAGCCCCTGTACAGATTTTCTTTTCTAATGTAGCTGATGTTAAATTAACTACATGAACCAAGGGTCCGAGCCTTTCACCACCTCTGGAGATCTGAATTAATTTCCTTCTTTAACTCAAATTAAAATAGGCATCATGCTTTCAAACTAGCTTTTCTATATTCATGTCCACAAGCAATTTGTTGCAACTGGTGCACTGTGTCTAGGAATTAAAACCCACAGGCCTCTCCTCCACTCCTAAGGTCAATGGGAGTTTTGCCATTGACTTTAATGGTTGTGGATGAAATCAGGACTAAGATTCAACAGGAACATAAGAAGTGCTATACTGGGTCGGACCTGAAGACCATCTAGCCCAGCATACCATCTCTGACAGTGGCCAGTCCGGGCAGCTCAAGAGAAGTACATGTACAAGTCATGGAGATGTGACCCATTTTCTGCTGACCGCTCCCAACTACCAGTAGCCTGGGGTGTAAGTCTCAACTAGTAGGTGTTTGTATTGTCCATTGTGTGAAAAGGTACTTCCTTTTGTTCGTTTTAAATCTGCTGCCACTTAACTTCAGTGTGTCCCCTTGTTCTCTTACTGTGGAAAAGGACAAACAACAGTTCCCTATTTACTTTCTCCATGCCACTCATGATTTCATAAACTTCTATCATACCCCCCTCCCCATCGCTTCTTTTCCTCTCCAAGCTAAACAGCCCTAGCTTGTTGAGCCTCTCGTCACATGGAAGTCAATCCATACCTTCTTTCATCCTTGTTGCTCTAATCTGAACCTTTTGCAGTTCTATTATATCTTTCTTGAGATGGAGCAACCAGAACTGCACACAATATTCAAGGTGAGGTCATACCAAAGATTTATACAGTGGCATTATGATACACCCCCTTTTATTTTCCCATTCTCATCCCCTTTTATTTATCGCATTCTCACGCTGGCTTCCTTCACTTCAAATTCTGTCTCTCCACCCTTACTTCTGCTATCTCCCTTGCTAGACAACACTACTATGCCTCCCGCATTGAGTCCTGTTCTCGGGACCCTCGCCGCCTGTTCTCTACCTTTGACTCCCTCCTCAAGCCTCCCTGTCCTCCCCCTCCTTCTTCCCTTTCTGCTCAGGATCTTGCCTCCTTCTTCACCTCCAAGATAGACAAGATCCGCCTCGACATCGCTTCCCACTCCTCTCTTCCCACTCCCACCCCTCTCCCTCCTCCCCCTCCTTCTCTCATGTCCTCCTTCTCCCCTGCCTCCCTTAAGGAAATCTCCTCTCTGCTCTCCTCCTCCAACCCTTCCACTTGCCCCCTTGATCCCATTCCTTCCCGCCTCCTCACCTCCATTACTCCCACTGTCGCCCCTTCCTTCCTGCACATCATCAACCTCTCCCTCTCTACTGGCTCTTTCCCTTCTGCCTTCAAACATGCCACAGTCTCTCCTATTCTCAAAAAGTCCACTCTTGACCCCTCTGACCCTTCTAGCTATCGTCCTGTCTCACTCCTTCCTTTTGCTTCCAAGCTGCTTGAACGTGTTGTCTACTCCCGCTGCCTTGACTTCCTATCCTCCAACTCCTCCCTTGACCCCCTCCAATCTGGCTTCCGCCCCCTTCATTCTACTGAAACTGCTCTCGCTAAGATTACCAACAATCTTCTGGTGGCTAAATCTAAACGTCTCTATTCCATTCTTGTCCTCCTTGATCTCTCTGCTGCCTTCGATACTGTTGACCACTCACTCTTGCTGGATTCCCTTCACTCCCTTGGCTTTTGTGGCTCTGTCCATAACTGGTTCTCCTCCTACCTCTCTGACCGCTCCTTTAATGTGTCTCTCTCCAACTCCGCCTCCTCCTCCTTCCCCCTCTCAGTTGGTGTTCCTCAAGGCTCTGTTCTTGGCCCTCTCCTCTTCTCGATCTATACCTCATCCTTAGGCAAACTCATTGCCTCCCATGGCTTCCAATACCACCTCTATGCTGATGACACTCAACTCTATCTCTCTACTCCCTCTCTCTCTCCCTCTGTTCAAGCTCGTCTCATCAACTGTCTCTCTGACATCTCTACCTGGATGTCTCAACGTCAACTCAAACTCAACATGGCTAAAACTGAACTCCTTATCTTCCCCCCTCATCCTTCCTCTCCTTCCTCACTGTCAATAACTATTGATGGAGTCACCATCCTGCCTGTCCCCCAAGCCCGTAGCCTAGGCTTCATCTTTGACTCAGCCCTTTCTTTTAAACCCTACATTGACTCTGTTGCTAAATCCTGTCGCTTCTCCCTCCATAACATTGCTAAGATTCGCCCTTTTCTCTCTGTCTCGTCTGCCAAAACTCTTGTTCATGCTCTGGTCATCTCTCGCCTCGATTACTGTAACCTCCTTCTCACTGGCCTTCCCCGGTCTCACCTTTCTCCCCTCATCTCTGTCCAAAACTCTGCTGCCAGGGTCATCTACCTCGCCAGTCGCTTCGACCATGTGCAGCCCCTCCTCTCTTCGCTTCACTGGCTTCCCCTTCCTGAACGAATCCTGCACAAGCTCCTAGTCTTCACCTATAAAGCTCTTCACAACCTTGCTCCCCCCTACCTCTCTGCACTTATCGCCCTCCATACTCCAGCCCGTGCACTTCGCTCCTCCTCTGTCCCTTCTCTCACCCTTCCACGCCTTCCCTGCTCCCCTAAGCGCCTTCGTCCCTTCTCACTTGCTGCCCCCCATGCCTGGAACTCCCTCCCTGTCCACATCCGCCTTGCCCCCTCCCTTCATACCTTCAAATCTCTCCTTAAAACTCACCTCTTTCGCTCTGCTCTGTCTGACTCTTTATCCTGCTGAGCCACTATTCCTATACCTACGATCGGTTTACCCTTATCCTTGCAACATGGACCTGCCTGCTGTCATTCTCATCGTAACCAAGCCAAGTACGTGCACTTGAGACCTCGCATCTTCATGAATGTTAGACCCCTTGTCTCTCCCTCTGTTCCCCTTCCTAAGTCTCTCCCCCAGCTCCTGTCTCTCAGATTGTAAGCCCTAGGGGCAGGGACCATGTCTATTTTATTACTTTGTAAAGTGCCAGGTACACTGCTGGTGCTATATAAATGTTTGTTAATAATAATAACCTTCTATTCCTTTTGCAATAATGCCTAGCATTCGGTTTTCCTTTTTGACTGCTGCCATACACTGAGCTGATGTCTTCAAGAAACTATCCACAGCGGGTGCAAACAGACGGATGTGGAGGCTGCCCCATGTCTGTCAACTTACAGTCTCATCTGGCCCCCTCCCAGCACCATAGAGTTGCAGGCAGATTGCCTGACGCTCTAGGCTGGTGCCCAGAACTCTATGACGTTGCCTGGGATAATGGCCAGACGAAAGCGGAGCTGCAGTGTGGGTCCGCCAAGCAGATGGAGAAACACTCCACTTCAGGCCGGTGTCTCAGGTTTGCCCCAGGATGCTCTGAAGTGCCACTAGCAGGGCCAGCCCCTGAGTGGTTACACCCAGATTAGAACCTAGCAATGTGAGGATTATTTTTCCCTACGTGCATCACCTTGTCCTTATAAACAATGAATTTAATTTGCCATTTTAATGCCCATGCACCTAGTCATGTAAGATCCCCCGTGTAGTTCCTCAGTCTGCCTGGGTCTTAACTACCTTGAATAATTTGGTGTCATCTGAAAATTTAGCCACCTCACTCTTTACCCCTTTTTCCAGATCATTAATGAATATGTTAACAATACTGGCCCCAGTACTGACCCTTGAGGCACCTCACTATCTACCTCTGTTTGACTTGAAAAATAATTTATTCCTATCCTTTGTTTCCTATCAACCAGCTACCAATCTATGACAGAACCCCTCCTCTTATAGAGAATCTTCAATATGAGAAAATGTTAATAGTCTGTTTCCAATTTTCTTTTAGCAACAAACCTTTTTTGTATTAAAGTAATTTCCCATTATATACTTATATTTAGAGATTCCATATAGCTTTTCCACAGTGTATAGTATATTTGGCCAAACAAAAACCCCAAATAGTCCCTATATGAACTGTAGAAAGCAGTCAATTCCATGTACTCAGTTGATACTAAAGTAAAATTTCATTAAATAGTGAAACACTATATTAAACTTCTAAATCCTTTTGCACTAGAAGATGCCCTATCTCAGCACAGTATTACTTTGTTGGCAGAAGTTACAATGAAAACAAGACTTCAAGTCAGAAAACAAAACAGAATCAATAAAGGATTTAAATTTATTTTGGTGTTTAGCTCAGTATTCAACCATCATTCCCATCTGAGAAGTCTCTGAAAGGGGAATAATTTTAGGATTTAGTATTATCAGGCCTAAAGGGGAAAATTTAAAAAGGCGTTTCAATGCCAAGAATTTGAGTCATTTCTGTGCATATGGCAACTGTAGGAATCTCCATGCAGATGGAATGAAATTCCCTCAGGTGCCTATATTTAGGATCAAAGTACTTTTTAAAATACCAAGCTTGTAGTCTCCAAGGGATAAAAACTACAAAACCGTCTGAACTGAACTTTTGTTAACTTGAGGTTTTGTGCCAACTTAAATACAGTGAACCTCTCCACTTGAAAGGCGGCATTTACCCACTGAGTGCTCAAAGATACATGGAAAAGCCATTACAGGAATAATCAACTGAACTATTAAATAGAAAAGCCATACAATGACAAAAACAGGCAACTCATAAATGTCTTCCCCCCACCCCCAATCCTAGCAGGCATTCTCTCTTTATTTCTTATTCGTTTTAAAGGGATGACTAAAGTTTAGTCTCTCAAGACTGTATGAAGACAGCAGATCCCATTTTATTCACAGTATATGAGCTAACTCATCTTAAAATCTAATTTAAATTCTTTTGAAGGCTCTCGTGAGAAACCAGGTAACTGAAAAACAAATAAAACGTGTAAAGCTTTTTCGAAGCCATCTGGGGATGATGATCATTAGGTGTGGAGGACAGTTCATTGAGTTTTGGCTGCATTAACTGCCAGTTCCCCAGAATTTATGTGATGTGGAACATGCATGTGAAGGGACAACTCCTGGCACTGCTGAATTAGGTGGAAAGTTTTTCAGTGAAAACAGAGACAATAATTAATCATGCTCTCCCTACAGACAGCACCAGTGGAGCTGGATGAAAATGATACATTGGCCTAGTCATATTTTCCATTGAAGAACTGTGACCAGATCTGAGTTTTTTTCTTTTAACATATAACATTTAAAGTTATTCTTATGCACTACGGTTATATTTTAAACAAAGTGGGTTTGCAGAATTATTTTAATATGAGAGGAGGGATATTTTACAAGTTTTATTTTAAATGTAAGGTTTTGGTTACATCATTATTTTGGTTATAGATCTGGTTGCTCAACCTGAGGTTAACACCGTCACAGCTAAAAAGTTTCTTCCTCTCTCAAGGGTGAATAGGAAAAAATAAACATATGCTGGCCACTTGTCAAAGGTCATGATCTTGCTGGAATATATCATCTATGTCAGGGAGTCTGCTAGCCAATGTCATGGAGAATGAGTATTTGAATTTCAGAGCTTGTCAAATCCTGCAGCTTGGTCAAGGGCAGGCTAAAGAGTTTGGCTATTAAAGGAAACTAATATTCTCTCCAGTCAACTGGGCTTTTTCGTCCTGTCTAAGGTGTGTTTCCCCCCCTTTAAATAGTACCACAGCATTGTACTATGTAAAAGAAGAAATCTAAACTAAAAGAAATAGAGGAAATGAAAAACAGATTATATTTACAGATAAAGATTATGTCCTATTTTGGAAAAACATCAACTGACGATATTAACAACACTATATCTTTTTTAGATATGACTATACTCTTAAAATCCCCCAAATGAATGATTCTATCCCTCTGGAATGATAAGGAAATACCATTTATATAGGCCCTCTAATAAAGCTGAAAGATCGAGATAGACAACTACACAAACTTAAAACAGTAAATAAATTCTAGCTTGAGCAAAATGGGTTTTTAAAATATGAAATGTGAATGTCTGCAATAAGAGCAAAACGTTTTAGAAAGGAAAACATCAAGTAATAAATTTAAGAACAACTTCCTTCCATGATCGGAAACATTAATACTCATTTCCTCTTTCTGCAAATAATGGAAACAAATTACTTCATAGCACCAATGGACTCTGCATTTGCCCCTGCAATAATCCCAACCAAATGAGCAATTTTCAAAGTCATCCTGAAACACTTTCTTAGTAGATGCAGTCAAATTCAATTACACTATTTATATGTAAATTCTAGGGAAAAAACCCATCACAGTGATACTCAAAGATGATTTCTTAGGCAGGGTGGATTGAGGAGAGAGGTCAGGCTCTGAACAGAGATCATCAGATAACACATTTCCCTTCTGATTCCTATTCCCCCTTCTGTCTCCTGCCAAAAAACCTGAACCCCCAATTAAAAAAAAATAAATCTTAGACATTTGGAACACAGCAGGCAGTAGGAAAAATTAGCTGAGGGAGAAATAAATTAATCATGGGAAGAATTTTTAAAGGGACATAAACCAGGGTTTCAAATGACTTAGTAGTTTAAAAAGAAAAAGTGACCTTCCTTCCCAACTTGAAGATCATCCTCTTGAAGATGTGACTGAAAAGGAGGGAAACAATCTTTATGAAAAAGAAATATATAGAAAGAGATGTCTTAAGGAGATAACTTGGCTCTTTATCTTAACAAGTTGATACACTGAAACATTTTATATCATGACCACATTTTGTATGTCCCAAATGTGTTTTGGATTTGTAAAAACTCATATCTGTAGTCAGGATTTTCAGGGTTAGGTTGTGACAGAAGGATGCTAGTATTATGCAGGATTACTGGTTTTAAGCCCCTTGGGGTAGGGACTGGTCTATAACTACTGATTGTATAGTTCCAGGTACACTGCTGGCACTATATAGACAATAATAAGTAAAAACAACAACTAAGGGAGTGGACCCTTCTGTATGCAGCAACTGGATTTTCTAAGAAGAGAGCACTGGAATAATTTTGGGGGCGTGGTTTTTACACTCTTACAAATAATTTTCACATATAATGCACTGATGTAGCTAGCTTGTGGCAGTAACCACATCCTAACTGGTATGAATTACATAAAAGTAAAAATAACATGAAGTTAGTCAATTGTGAAAGCAAACTTGCACAACCCCAGAAGAAAAAGGTGCAACTGTCAGTTAGAGATGTATCTATCCACCCAAACTACCAATAAGGCCCTTTTCAAATAGGCACAAGTACGTGGGGGGATGGGTGGGTGCCTCAACGAGTGGGTGGGCAGCTGGCCTGTTACATGAACACCCACTCACCGAGGCACCTCCGCTGTTCCTCAATGCCTCTGTGCGTGGGCGATAGGTGGAGAGGAGTGGAGCATAGAAGCGTGCATGCACGCACACCCGCCACGGCAGTCACACAGACACAACACCACCGCCCACCCACCCACCTGCGTGGGCAAGGGGTGGGGGGGCGTCCATGTAAAAAGGGCCTACGTCTGTAAGACTCTTAGTCACTACAATATATTGCCTTCACTAAATCTGATACTGTACCACCTTCCTTCTTCTCCCTCCCCACCCCAACAATGCTGTGCTCCCAGACTGCATCTCGGTGCAGAATATCCAGCCATCGTATGCATGGTGTCCCATTAGTAGTCTCCCTTCTAGGTGATCATCAAGGACCTTTTTAAGGGATCTCTCCTCTCCCATTCTAACTATGTGACCTGCACAGTGAAATCACCGCAGCAAATCTCCAATACAGCCTCTTTTACAATCCTTCCCCAAAGTAATTTTGGCCCAACCCAATTCTGTTTTAGCTGTCCTGTCATTTATTTCCTTATAGTCTATCAGATTATTAATACATGATACTACCACACCAACTTCACCTGTATTCTTGCCTTTCCTGAAAACCACATGTTCTTAATGGCTTTATTCCAGTAATGATTGTTCTTCCATTGTGTTTCTGTTATACCTGTAATATCCAGCTTCAAATTCTGCACCAGTAACTTGAATTTCTCCACTTTGCTGACAATTCCTGACAATATAAATGTGAGTTGCTTCCCTTTGACCTCATTCAAGTTCCTAGCCAGGGACCCACGTTTGCTGTGTTTTCCCCACTGGCAGCAATGAGGAAAATGCAGTGAACGTGGATCCCTGCATATGTTCCTCTGATCAACTGTCTCACTTGCTATGCTGCTGTTCCCAGGCTTCCCCTTGCTGTACATACTCCTAATGTTATTCCTTTGTCCCCTTATTCTAGCATAAAAGTAGGGTTTTGAACTTACAAGAAATTACGCATATGAGCAACAACTATAAGCATTTAAATAATGCCACTGGCTTCAGTGAGGCTATACTACATTTACAATTCAAGCAAGCGCAACCCATGCAATTTTTATAAACCTAAGGAAATCAATATTAGGGAATGATCTTTTTGTAATCAGATCCACATTTTTACTCAGTTCTGATATTCCTATTAACTTTACCAAATAATTTTTCCAAATAATTTTTCCAAATTTTTCCAATAATTACCAAATAAAAGGTAACTATTACCTTTGCAGCAGAGTTTGACACTCCATGTGTGACATTCCTTATAAGGCCACCAACATTTCCATATTTTATTAGCCCTGTAACACCTTCTGAAACATCATTTAGGAGACCCATTGGGTTGCCAAGGAAATCCACAGAGCCCAGGATCCTTGCTGCTTGACTAAGCAGTTCCTAAAAAATAAAGCAAAAAAGAGAATGTTATCAACATTTATGTGAAGACTGATTAATATTACTTTTGAAACTAGAACACACTGACATTTGCTGGGGGGGGAAATATAATAATCAAAGCAATTGGGGGGGAAGCAATGTACAGCCTAGCACAATTGTCTGAGTCGACTATGCCGTTTGGTCACCATTAAACTTCTGCAACATTATTTTCTAGTTTTGCTATAGAAAAGAAAATTTGGTTCACTTACACTGAATTTTCCTTCTCTCCCGGGGAGGCAGGAAGTCCTAGTTGGATTTTGCTCCTTCTCTCCAATCAGAGGCAGGAGCAAAGCTTTGATTGATGGCCCAAGACCAGGGGAGGAGTTAACCCCAGCTTGGCCACAAAAAAAAACCTGTAATTGACCAAGCTAGTAAAAACGGTAACTAAACTAAAATGTCTCACTATGGCAAACAGTGTGAGATAACTATAAGGGCTGGCAAACTGCTTTAGGCCTCTAAGTAACAGAAGGAGGTGGGGAGAGAACCACCTGTTAGCCACCTGCAATGACTGTCACCTATCCAACCTAATGCTGAAGGGAACCCCATCCCCTGTTCCAAAGAGGCCCTTTTCACACAGACACTCGCTAACACCAATAAAATGGGTGTTACATTTTATTATACATGTTGCAGGACACCCATAGAGCACACCTGCAGCCCTGCAACATGTAAAGTTCTGAGAACCTAGTTTCACCAGGGTGGGCCAGACTCCCTGCCTCCCCAGGAAAGAAGACAGAAACTTCACAGGGTAAGTGAACCAAATTTCTCCCTCTCCTTGTGGAGGCAGGCAGTCCTAGTTAGGAAATGCCTAAGCAGTAACTCTCAAAAAGGGAAGGGAACTTAAGACTCGGACCATGTGCGTGTGGAACTCGGAACAAAATTTAAGCACTTTCTGTAACACTCTCCACCTGAAGGCAGCCCTAGTTGAGGCCCAGGTGTGTAGTTTGTAGTGGTGGGTGAAGGTGTGGATGGAGGACCCGCACGCCATCCTGCAAATCTCTTCCAAGGATGTCCCTTGGAAAAGTGCTGCGTTAGTTGCCGCACTGCGTAAGGAATATTCGCTGTGATACCTGTAGGCCCTCGGATCTATAAGCTAGTGCTATGCAACCCCTCAGCCAGTGAGCCAGTGTAGATGTCTATACCTTCTTGCATCTCTGCCCCTGCCTAAAGGCTATGAAGAGTGCTGAGTCAACCCTACAGTCTTTAATCCTTTCCAATTAGACTTTCAGGGGTCTCCTAATGTCCAATGTGTTCCACAGGACTTCTTGTCTGTGTTGCGGATTTGAGCAAAAGGAGGGCAACTCAATGTCTTGAATCCTATGAAAGCTTGAACCCTCCTGCATTTCTGCGGGTCTTTCTGACCCCAAAGGCTGCTAAAAAAAATCATTAAGCTGTTTTGGCAAGCCGGAACCACTCCTCCCCCCATGTATTCCTCAAGAAGTGTGAGGTCAACTGTCCTGTGTTGTTTTCCTCCCCCTTCCCCATTTTTTAAAAACGGAGGGTTTTATCATTTCATCATCAGCGGTCCTTTCGACCCCAATGTAAGTCGATGGGGAAATGAAAGCACTATATGCCCTTTGCACTGGGGGTCATGTTGACCCCTTACACATATATTCTTAAAATACATGTGTCTTTTAAAGAAATGAATCTTAACCCAGCACCTGCTCTCCTAATTAAAACCCTCAGTGAGGATGTAAGACAAAATGTAGCACTTAGAGTTCACAAAGGTCATTGGTGGTGTGTTTAGGAAAATATCACCATAAAATGCTTTGGGGGGTTACACTGATCCCCAGTGAAAGGTCAACTTGCCAACTTCTATTGTTCCTTATCTTTACACAGCAGTTGAGACCTATTTAGAGTGAACTCTTGACACTGTTTTTTTAATCACAGCCATTAGCAGCTTTGTGTTGGAAAAATACCTATCATTCTGCATGGGGGTGCTGATGATCCCTGCATTTACTGAGAGCTTTGGCGCTCACTTGAAAACAATGAAGCCCTGCAACCTGTATTTTTCATTAATGTCCTCTATAATTGGCATATCTGGCCATCTTACTGTGAACTCAAGACTTTTAAGCTGGCTCCTCCTCTCCTTTTCTGGGATTGGAGGGGGTCAACGTGACGCCCTGTACCGTTTTTGTTAAGTTGTGCTGCTTTACATGAGGGGTCATGGTCACCCCCAATACCATGGGGGGTTGTTTTGTATTTCTCTTTTTCAGTTGTTATACTAATAAACTGTCTGTTTGACTGCAGTAGTGGCCACTGAGCTACCAGGGAGGACTACGTTAGTGCTAGCCTTGCAAAGGCACTACTGAAGAAAAAGCTTGACAGAGAAGATCATTATATACCTCTGAAGAAGCATCAGTTTGACCCGAAACGCATTGGGTTGCTGTGGATATTATTGAATGGGTTGTTGTGGATATTAGGAATTTGTTTATCTCTTGTTTATAAGTGTATTTTATTGATTTGCTACAGTAAACTGATTATTTTTATTAGTAGCCTTGTTGTTTTTGTGGATTAATTGTGCCACCGGCTGTGGCGGCCCCTGTGGCTACCACTCCTGAAGCGGCTTCTAGAGTGGAAGCCTCATCCCCTCCTACAGGGTTATGGAACTTCCTCTTCCTGCTGCCGCTGCTCTCCTCCAAAAACGAGCTGAAAGACTGGAAAGCTGTCTGGGATCTTCACCGCCTAGGACTTCAGCAGGGCGAAGGGGGAGGCCCCACCCAGGGGGTACTCATATTTAGATGTGTGCCTGGGGAATCTTGAAGATGGCAGCTGTTCCTCGTGAGTGCTGGTATGGACCGCGGTACTGGGGCCTGGTGAGCTCCACTGAGGAGCCACAGGTGGAATCCCGGCCCTTGGGGAGCGAAGAACTAGACTCCTCGTCTCACTGGTGCTGTTTGGTCAGCGGCAGTTGGGATCCTTTAGGGGAGAGACCCCCTGCGCTTCCGCCAGCAAGGTCATTGGGGGAGGGGGGGAGGGGGAGTGCCTGGCACTTGTTGAGCCCTGCCTGCAAGCCCAGTGCTGTTCTCCCTAAAAAGAGGGGAGTTTGGGCGCAAGGAGGCTGCTCCTTTGGTCACTGGATGTCCCCATGGGGGTGAAAAAAGGGGTCAGATGCTCCCCTAGAAGATTGAGGGACAGAGGGAAAAGGAGAAGAAAAGGCCTGTTTCTACTCCAAAAAGGAGGAGAAACCTATCTTGCTGTTTCTCTTTGGAAAGGAAGGAACAGATCTGGGGGGTCAAGCTGGGGTTAACTCCTCCCCTGGTCTTCGGCCATCAATCAAAGCTTTGAATCCTGCCTCTGATTGGAGAGAAGGAGTTAAACCAAACTAGGACTGCCTGCCTCCACAAGAGAGAGAGAAGGTCCAGAACCATTCACAAGTAAAAAGTATATCCAATATTAAAGATGGAGGAACACTGACAACAACTTCCAAATGGGTTTACCCAAAATGAATATCTGACCCAAGCCTTTTAACATTTCGGCGGAACTGTAAGACCTGGCTGTTTGCCCAGGCCTTTGGGAGGGAGGGTGGGGAGGGAGGATTTTAGTCCCCCACCCATTTATTTATTTATTGATTTGCCTAGCCCTGTTTTATATTTTATATTGTATATTTTATGTTATATTTTATATTTGATTGTTTTAAAATGAATTTTACTGTTTTTATTGTTGGAAGCCGCCCCGAGCTGCGTTGCAGGAGGGGCGGGGTATAAATCTGAAAAATAAATAAAAATAAAAACACCAGCTTAACCGCCACAACATTTTACAGTCACATGTTGATAGATTAACACAGATAGAACAGATCAATGTTTTTTCCTGACAAAAGCCTCATAAAATGATGAAGTTTATACTTTTAATGAATATTACATTGCGACTTACCTCTTGAAAGTGCTTAAGGATATCATTAATGATAAACTCCTTTGTCTCATAGGGGTGGACCCTGGTGAACGGATCCAGGTTAATCACAGCATCTTCAAATCGAATTAGAGGAAATCCCAGCGTGCTTTTCAATGCCTAATTAAATAAAAACTGGAATTACTACTTTTTCCATCTTCTGTACTTCTCATCCAAAGTACTTGAGTCTCAAGAAGGCAACAATCAAACATACACAGCAGCAAGAAAAACTTGTCTTTGATTTGTCAAGTCAGTCAGTGTGTACTGGTGGCAACAGCTTGTCACCTGAACTCTAGCAAATGAGTAACTGGATGTCTCAAATTTTAAAAAAAACTTTACAGGAATGAAATTTTGAAACAGGTTTTTACTTTTACATCTAAGATTCTATTATTTGTCTTGTGGTAGTTAACTAAATATTTCAAATGATTATTCAGAAGCAGAGGGTTAAGCGGACACCAAGTTTGGAATTGCAAAGGAACATTCCTTCAGTACATGTTAATAGGACCACTGGCAGGTTTTAATATTTGTGCATTGATAGATTTCAGTTTACTTCTATGGGTAAAAACAGCATGGCAGCACCTTGGTCTGTGGCAGGAAACTGCGGCAGTCACTCTCCAGGCTGGCAAGAAGCACTTACCTAACCTTAACTTACCTAACGTGCCTGTCACCCAGGTGGAGCCATCCCCCCACCCTGCCGCCCTGGGTTAAGGCGAGTGAGCACAATAAATGTGCAGGTAGGTAGCTCCGCCCACAGCACTCTGCCATGATGGGCAGACATAACAGCCAATGACAGGCAGCTTGGTGGCCCCCAACCCGCAGCGGGTATGGTGGGGCCAGATATGTTGGCCCGCTATGACCCACCTTCGCAGTCCTTGGCCTGGAATGAGCACTCAAAATCTTTGGGTGGTCTCATTCAGGGCCAGCCTCCTATTCGCCCGGGGGCACTAGTGGGCCAACATCTGGCAGCTGGGCAACCGAGTCCCTGGCCCAAGCGGGCAACAGCGAGTCCATGTCACGGCTGTTTTTACCCTATGTCATCTTCTACATTTGGCAACCTGCTCCAAAACCTGGCTTTTTAAAAAGTTTAGAAGCAGGAAAACTGTGAAAGCCACAAGAATACGGAGGTTACTTACCAGTAACTCTGTTCTTCGAGAGAGCTCCGCGTATTCTCACTCTTGGGATTTACTTCCTGCTCCGCAGGTACCGGAAAACCTCTCGTCAGCAGTATCCAGGCAGATCACGCCTGGAAAAGACTAGAAAAGGTGAGGGCTCCGCCCCCTCACTCCCCCTCCCATCCCGAGAAAAGCGCGGGCCCGCATCACGAGGGATGGAAGTATAAAGAGGGGGAGGAGCCCCCACCGCCTCAGTTCCTTCCAACCCAGCCTGGAAGACCTGGTATGTCCATCCACGACTGAGGGGAAGGCGGGCGGGATGTGAGAATACGCGGAGCTCTCTCGAAGAACAGAGTTACTGGTAAGTAACCTCCGTTTCTTCTTCGAGGATCTCCGCGATTCTCACTCTTGGGAGAGTAATAAGCAGTTCTAGATAACTCACCTCAAGGAGGTGGGAGTCGAGGATGGCAACTCAGAAAAGAGTCCAGCACTGCTCTCCCCACTTGGGAATCTGCTCTGGCCGCCAGGTCCAAAGAGTAATGTCTTGTAAACGTGTGGACAGATGCCCACGTGGCAGCTCTACAGATATCTGGTAGATTTATACCTTGGAAGTTAGCCAAAGAAGCAGCAGTGGCTCTAGTAGAATGAGCCCTCAGACCTTCGGGAGGGATCTTGTCTGCTAAAGCATAGCATCTCTGTATACACAATAAAATCCACTTGGAAAGTCTCTGTGCAGAAAGCTTAACTCCAATTCTTTGGCCCCCATACGTGATAAAGAGGGAATCACACGCTCTGATTGACTTGGTTCTATCAATGTAGAAAGCCAGAGCTCTTTTGACATCTAAGGAGTGTAGTCTTTGCTCCTCAACAGATGTGTGCGGCCTAGGGAAGAAAACTGGCAACGATATAGTCTGATTAAGGTGAAAACTAGAAACAACCTTAGGCACAAATGACGGATCAATGCGCAGATCAACTTTCTCCTTGTGAAACAGGATATAAGGAGGTGAAGCTCTAAGGGCCGTAAGTTCACTCACCCTCCTAGCCGAGGTAATAGCTACCAAGAACGCCGTTTTAATCGACAAATCTTCCAAGCTGCATGTAGCTAACGGTTCAAAGGGAGGGGACATCAACTTGGATAACACCAGGTTCAAGTCCCACTGAGGGGCGGGCCGGGATCGTTGAGGAAAAGTGTTCTTCAGACCTTTCCAAAAAGCCCTCATCAGCTTATGAGAATACAGTGTGCCGCTGTCATGCGGTTGTAAGCGAGAAGACAGGGCTGCCAAATGCACTTTTATGGAAGCCAAAGATAAATGTAATTTTTGTAGATTCAGGAGATAGAGAAACACATGATTCATATCCAAAGCTTGCAAAGGAATAGCCTGCGAAGCACACCAGCTACAGAATCGTCTCCACTTCAATTGATAACATTTGCGTGTCGAAGGTCTTCTTGCATTTAAAAGTATCTCTGAGACCTCCGGTGGCAAATTGCCTATCGGGGTAGAATCAACCAAGCGGAGAGGTGGAGCATCTGTAGGTCGTGGTGAAGAATTTCCCCTTGTTCTCTGGAGAGTAGATCGCAGACCATTGGCAGTCTCTTGATCTGAGTCGCCATTCCCAGCAAGGTTTGGAACCAGGTTTGGCGTGGCCAAAAAGGAGCGATCAGGATGACATGAGCCTTGTCTGTCCTGACCTTGCACAACACTCTGTGTAAGAGGGGAAAAGGGGGAAAGGCATAAAGGAATGTCCCGTGCCAAGAGATGGCAAAGGCGTCCGACATCGATTCTGGTGCCATACCTGCTCGGCTGCAGAATTTTGGTAACTTCGCGTTCCCCCGTGATGCAAATAGATCTATCTCTGGAGTTCCCCATTCCTGAAAAATGTCGTGCAAGATCTCCTCTTTCAGAGACCACTCGTGCTGGTCCCTCGATTTGCGACTGAGGTAGTCCGCCCTCAGGTTGTCTTGGCCTGCCAAGTGAATGGCGTGTACGTGTATGCCGTGTTCGATACACCAGTGCCAGATGGTCTCCGCTTCCCTCGATAAGCGGGTGGAATGTGCTCCCCCTTGTTTGTTCACATACCACATGGCTGTGGTATTGTCCGTCACGATTTGGATGTTTTGACCTCGGATGCGGGGAAGCAAAGCCTTCAACGCCCAACGTATGGCCCTCAGTTCTAGCATGTTTATGTGCAGATGTGTCTCCTCTGGGGACCAGAGACCGTGCACCGTGAAATCCCCTAGGTGCGCACCCCATCCCGTCAGGGATGCGTCTGTTGTGATGATGTCTCTGAAGGTGGGAGTATCGAAGGGGACCCCCTGTAGCACATGATCTGCATTTGCCCACCACTGTAGGTCCAGAAGAAGTTTCTCTGTTATGCATAGTTTCCTGTTGAGTGGATGAACGGTGGGTACGTAGTTGCTGGCTAGCCATTGTTGTAGGGGTCTCATGTGCAGACGAGCGTACGGGGTTACCATCGTCGTGGAAGCCATCAGCCCTTGCAAGTGTAAGAAAAAACGGACTGGTTTGGTGGGGTGCGAGTGGAGAATTCCTAGGGCATGTCGTATGGAGACAAGCCTTTCCTCTGGAAGATACGCTTTCGCATGTCTGGTGTCCAGAATTGCCCCTATAAAAGGTAGTCGTTGCGTCGGTTGTATGTGAGACTTTGCCAAGTTCAGAACAAACCCCAGAGCCCTGAGGAGTGTCATGGTGAGCTCGACGTGTTTGGTAAGCTCTTGTGGTGACCTCGCCGCCAGTAGCCAATCGTCCAGGTACGGGAAAATCCTGACCCCTTGCCTTCTCAGATAGGCTGCTACGACAGCCACACATTTTGTGAACACACGTGGTGCTGTGGACAGTCCGAAGGGAAGGACACGGTACTGGAAGCGAAGGTCTCCTGCAACGAATCGTAAGAACTTACGGTGAGACGGGCGTATTGAAATATGAAAATAGGCGTCTTTGAGATCAAGGGAGGCCAGCCAGTCGCTTTGCTGTAAGCCCATGAAAATGACAGGTAGGGAGGTCATACGAAATTTAAACTTTTTAACGAATTTGTTTAGATATCTCAGGTCCAGAATGGGTCTAGAGCCCTTGTCCTTTTTAGGGACCACAAAGAATCTAGAGTAGAATCCAGAACTATGTTCATCTCGAGGAATGAGTTCGACAGCACCCTTGTCGATGAGTTTCTGAATTTCAACTAGTATTTGAGTAGAGGGGGGGGGAGCCCCAGGGGGGCAAGGTGAGAGGGGAGGGGTGGAGTGAAACTGTATGGCATACCCCAGTTGTACTATCTCCCTGACCCAACGGTCAGAAGAGATGGTTTCCCATACATGTAAGTAAGGTAAGAGGCGGTCCTGAAATGAGGGGTCATCCTCATTTTCTCCCTTGATCAGAAAGCAATCAAAAACGCGACTTGGCCTGCTGCCCAGAGGACGAACTAGGAGAGGGTTTACCCCTGCCCCGCTGCCTGCCAAACGATTTGCGTTGTTGAACGCCCTGTTGCTGGTAATGTGTCTGACTGTGGAATCTTTTCCCAGCCTGGAAACTATAATTTTGGTAGGGAGTTCTTCTTGATGGGAAAGAATAGCCCTGCGTAAAAGGCTTTTTACGTATCGCCCTGACTACCCCAGTGGATCTTGCCGTCTGATTCATCTCTTTGATCTTCTTAAGAGTGTCATCAGTCGAAGCCGAGAACAGGCCCTCACAATCAAACGGCAAGTCCTCTATTCTAGTTTTATTCTCAGGGGTGAGCGCTGTGGAGCGAAGCCACGCATGTCTGCGTAGAGCTATTGCTGATGCCATACCTCTGGCATTGGCATCCGCCACATGCATGTTTGCAGTTAATTGAAACTGGGCCATTTGCATGCCCTCTTTCTGTAACGCTGCCAACTGGTTGGGGTCTGATGTCATGCTAATTTTAGACCACAGCCAGTGCTGGTAGCCGCACATGGCTGAGGCATAATTGGCAATACGGAAGGATAAAGAGTCCGAGGAAAAGACCTTCCTGCCCAGCACATCCAACCTCCTCCCCTCCCTATCTGCCGGGGAAGTCTGGATACCCCCCGCTCGGGATCTAACGGAGGCAGCTGCTATAACTAAAGAATTTGGAGGGGGGTGACTATGAAAGATCTGAGCACCCTCTTTGGGCACCCCATATAAGGAGTCCGCCAATTTGTTAGTCGGGCAAACAGAGGCTGGCTTGGCCCATAACACCGTAGCTGGTTCCAGTAGCTGGTCCAACAAGGGCAAGGTCACGTGTCCCGACTCCCCAGACCCCAGTATGCCGAAGATGGGTCCAGTCTGAGCCTTTTTAATGACCCTCGTGGGCAGTTTGGGGAGAGATGCAGCCATTCTCCGCAACATTGCTTGAAATGCTTTAGAGTCCTCGGTGGCCAGCGAAATGTTAGCATCCGATATAGCATCTGGTGGTGGTGGGGAGATGGTCTCGTCCTCCTCCATTGAAGGGGAAGAAGAAGAGGACGAGCGTGACGCCGACGCCCCCGGGGAAGCCATCCGGGGTACCGTCGGTACCGTCGGTACCGTGTCCTCCCTATGGGTCCCCAATAGGGAAGTGAGAAGTCGTGAAGCCCCTGATGGCTCTAACCTCGTTCCGGTCCCGGATCCGAGTGCTTCAGTGTCAACTTCAACGGTACCGATGTCCACAAGCGCCTGCATTGAACCCGTCTCCGACGGGGGGGGACGCGATATGGTCGCCGACGGTGCCGCTCTAGGCGGAGCTGGAGGCACATAGGTATTTTCCCGTGGAAGTGTCGGGTACCCAAAGTCGTGACTGTACGAAGGGGGGCTACGTGACCGGTACCTATAGTCCCTGCCATATCCATAGTCCCGGTGTCCATGCCGTGGAGAGCAGCAAGAGCAAGGAGAACGCGATCGGCGTTCCAGGTGGTACCGGAGGGGCGTCCGCTCCGTCCGGTACCGAGGAGAACGGGACCGGGAGTGGAACCGCGGTGATCTGGAGCGCGACTCCCTACGCTCCATCGGTACCGTCACCAGCAAGGGCGGTACCGAGCGAGATAACGGTGTCGGTGGTACCGTCCCCCTCGTCGAGCCCGACGGTCGTGGGGATTGCTCTGTTGTCGCTGGCGGTGCCGGCGGTACCGGCTCCCGTGCTGAGCTCTTCTTTTTCTTTTTCTTCCGCTCTGCGCTCTTGGCCGAAGAGTGCGCGAGGCCTCGCACACCTGGAAGCTCGGTACCGGATAAGCGTCTTGGGCTGGACGCGTGCGTAACACCACCCTCGTCAGTGTGGCCGGACCCAGCAGTTTGCACCTCAAACGGCCCCTCGGTCCCGAGTTCGCCGGTGCCGCCGGTACCCATATGCGGACTCGTCCTCTGTCTAGACGGTACCGTCGGTGCCGTTGGAGCCAGATTTTCCATCGGCTTGGAGTGCCGGGCGGGGAACCTCAGAGGCCCCTCTTCACCGCCCTCTAAGGCTCTTTTTGTAAGAATGTCCTGGAGCCTTAGTGCCCTAGCTCGCTTAGCCCTGCCTGAGAGCACCGAGCAGGCCTTGCAAGTTCGAGTGTTGTGACCCTCACCCAGGCAAGTCAGACAGCGGTCGTGCTGGTCACTGATCGATAAAGTAGCCGGGCAAGAGCCGCAGCGTTTAAAGCCCGGTTGTTTGGGCATTCCGTTCGTCCCGGAGGACGCAACGGCCCGGGGAACGTCCCACGGGTTGGGCGGCACTCCTTCTCTTTCAATCTTCTTCTTGATCTTTTCTTCTAATCTTGTACTGCAGAAAAACCACGCTGAAAAGCGCCGAGAAGTCTTCCAACGCCACGCGGTTGGAAGGAACTGAGGCGGTGGGGGCTCCTCCCCCTCTTATACTTCCATCCCTCGTGGTGCGGGCCCGCGCTTTTCTCGGGATGGGAGGGGGAGTGAGGGGGCGGAGCCCTCACCTTTTCTAGTCTTTTCCAGGCGTGATCTGCCTGGATACTGCTGACGAGAGGTTTTCCGGTACCTGCGGAGCAGGAAGTAAATCCCAAGAGTGAGAATCGCGGAGATCCTCGAAGAAGAACCAAGCTACCAGGATTTGTTCTGTGTTTATGTTAAAAGAGTATTTAAGGTAGACATGCCGTATCCATGCCAATATTTAGAATACATAATATATTCTATATTCCTCACATTTTTCCATAGCTAGACTGACCCAAGATGATCTTTCCTAATCAGGAACAACCCAAGACTCCCTGTCCCCTGTACAACCTCCTCCTGTTTAGCAATATGTGGCTGTGCCCCCATGATGCCCATCTCTAGCACCTCAAAATCTCCATATGCAGGAAGAGAACTCATTCCATGGCATCATGAGAAAGTTTCAGATTCTTTGGTCACAGAATCAGAGTTCACAGGGCCTGGGTTGAGATGAAAGGGCAGTTTACACCTCTTAAAGCTACAGCTTCAGGTCAGATAGCCAGCAGATTTCAATAAGGTATCAGTTCATATTTCTTGCTCTCTCCACAGAAATAAAAGGCTAGGGACACTAGATTTAGGGAAAGTGTAAGAAAAGAAGAGGATAGTCATAACCTTCCTGACAGAGACATAGCTGAATTGGAATGGGCCCTGGTGCAGAAGATGGAATCACACCCTCCCACTTCCCCACTGAACCAGTCGGGGTACCTGGCTTAGCTAGAACAACACATGTGCAGGTGAAGCACATAAGCCCACAAGCTTGTGGACCCGGGGTCCAGTTGCACCACCTGCCCATATGGTGTCTGTGCCTGTCTTCTGAAGCCTGTTCAGAATCTCAAGTTAAAAACCCTTATTCTATTGGATCTGTCCAATCACAAAGAAGTTGAGAGGATAGGGGACCCTCAAAATAGCTGTAGGATTTTAATTTTTTTAATAATTCTTCACAATGCTAATTTACAAAATTTAACCTATCACTAATTATAATTTCTTTGGTAAAATCAGCCTTGGCCTTTTCCTGTTGTTTTAATGCATTTATGCTCACATAGCTGATTCTTAAACTTAGGTTTAGATTAACATGGGTGAAGCCAAACGAGACGTTAGCCTGCTGCAATCTGGCTAACGTCCATGCAACACCCCCTGTCACATGTTTTGCAGGTCCCGTCTAATAAACGGGCAGCCCCCAGCGTGTCCTTCATGCACTTGCAGGCAGCCCCCACTGGTAACGCAAGTGAGAGCAGGAGTAGAGAGAAGAGATGAAAGCAGGCATTCCTCTGACGCTTTAGGATTTCCACCCATGACTCTATGGTGCTGGCAGACCTAGACACCTAGTTGACGGGATGCAGACACGTGGACGCACATTAGCCAGTGTTTGCCTGTGCAGCAGGCTCCACATTCTCCGAAACCGTGCCATGAATGGGGGTTGCAGATCCGAATTGGTGGTCGCCCCATATCCAGCAGGGGTGAGCATCTGGTGAACACCAGACAGGTTCACCCCCACCTAGTGTGGGCTACTGTCTCATTTGTTTTCACCCATAGGTTCTTAACTGAGGTTTACATTTTAAACTAAAAAAGTTTTAGAAGTTTGCTATCCATGGAGTATAACTCTTGATGACTCTGACGTGACTGTATCAATGAAATTACTACCAAAACCACCACATAATGTGTTCATAAGAGCAGAGAGCCAGTTTTACAGGGCCTCAACTATAAAGGTAAGAGACAGGTTTGTTTTTTAACAGACATATCATTTCACTTGAAACGAACTTTGAAAAATAACAACAAAAACAACAACTGATGAAAGGTCAAAGTAAAAATTAGATGGCTATATATGAAAACAGCAAATCTAATTCAAATTTTTG
This sequence comes from Sphenodon punctatus, assembly GCA_003113815.1. Lineage (NCBI taxonomy): Eukaryota > Metazoa > Chordata > Lepidosauria > Sphenodontia > Sphenodontidae > Sphenodon > Sphenodon punctatus. The sequence continues at coordinate 1,785,955 of QEPC01006580.1, read as the reverse complement.
GAGGAGTCAACCTCTTTTTCTCAGATTTGAGGTATGATGTCAAATACATTTCAGAAAATGAAATGAAAAGCATTTGGGGAACAGATACCTTTTACTTCCTTTTAACAAGAAAACTAAAAATATAAAAATAGGAAAAAGTAAAGAGAATGTAGAATAAAAATAATTTTTATTTCAGTTCATAAATTATATTAATTGTTGAAGCAATTACACAATCCCATACATGCCATGTTACCAAATACCAAATCTATTGGGACAGTAAGCTATCAAGAAATCTTTTGCATTTGTGTTATATCTTTCTGTGTTTATCATTGTTATAAGGGGAAGGTTTTATTAAGTTACATGAGTTATTCTGCCATCTGGAGGTCACTGAGTTATGCTACAAAGCTAATTCCTTGACAGTGTGAGAGAGGGAGTGAAGGGCAAATAGGGCCTATTCATGTAGTAGCTGTATGACTAGTTAAGCACAGTAATGTCTAAACCTGCTGCTTATTTATTTACACATGCAGCAAGCAGTTTCCTGTTCAGAAATGTTAGATGTTACATAAAGCAGGTCTGCCTACACAGGCAAGGTATGACCACGTACCTGGTAAAAACAAAAAAATAATAATCTGTCTGCATACCCTGCCAAAAACTAGTCTGCAAGCTTTAAAGAAACATTTGAGGCAGTTAGTAAAAAACTATCAACGGGTACATAAAAGAAGTCATACACAAAGCTGTGCTGTGCCTTATGTCTTTTTTTCCTTATAAACTATTCTGTACAGCACAGAACCGCGTGGATGGAGTTTCATTTTCTGAACGTTTATATATGGTACATAGCCACTGACTGTTTTAACATGAAAACGTTTGTTGGCCCAGTGTTCACTTGAGACAGAACCTGCAGCTGTTGCGACGTGTCTGTCTACAGAGTTAACAGTACCAGTTTCTTACATTAAAAAGAGAGACTCTGGCAGGGTGTAAAATGTACCAAAGTGTTTTAAATCTGTTTAACTGAATACTGCCTTTGTCTGAAAAATCAAGTCTTTAAAATAGCTCTGATTCCCACCTACATTGGTCAATAAGTCCTACAGCCTTTCACCATCACCACCCATCCCTTCAATCAAGTCAGGATTATTATTTTTAATTTATATTTTATTGAAAAAATTCTTATTATAAAACACAATCAACGTTCTTATGATTTATAAATAAAACTGAGAAGCACATTCCTGACAAATAATAATAATAAACTATTATTTATCATTTATGTAGCACCTACATTGTTTAAACACTTGACAATTCTTAGCTAGTTCAGTCTCACAACAACTTTGTGCGATAGGTAATTATTATTCCCATTTTACAGATGGGGAACTGAGGCTGATAAATAGTGACTTGCCCAAGTCCACCCAGTGAGTTCATATCTAATCCATGTTTTGTTCCCACAGTTCCAAGTCTAATGCATTATCCACTAGGCTACACTGGCTCTCTGGATAACAAATCTCTGGATAAATCTCTGACAGTGTCATAACCTGGTCTTGTTTACAGCACCATTTCTTAAAATACTATGAGCCTGCAGGGTGGCCTTATGGATTGTATTTAACCTTCCTTGACCAAGCGCTCTTAAGAGGATATAATGGTATTCCCTCTTCCTTCAAAATAAATATTTTAGTAAAAATGTGTATTTTTTGTAGCACTTGCACTAACAGAAGTAGAAACTGATCAATGGTCTGCTAACCAAGCCAAGCACACGCACCTGAGACTTCGCATATGCCTGAATGTTTGTTTGTCTTCTCCCCTTTCTCTCTCACTGTCCCCTCTCCCTGTCTCCCCCTCCTTGTCTTTTAGATTGTAAGCCACAGGCAGGGACCGCGTCTATTTCTATGTTCTGTACAGCACCAGGTACATGGCTGGCACTATATAAATGTTGTTGTTATTATTATTAATAAATAATAATAATAATAATAATAATAATAATGTATTCCCTTTCCACTTTCTATAGCAGGTTATATTTTCCCATTTAAAAACAAAGTCAGTTGTGAATTAATTTGTTATTTCAAGTCACTTGTTTTCAAGTGCTGCTTTCCTACTCTCTTTATTCTTTCACTTATTCAACTCAAATCAAGTTTATTTTTGCGTGGCCTTTCGCCATTGCCAACAAACAAACAAACAAACATACAAAGCCTAGCAAAACATTCAACCAAGACGTTAAACTATAGTGTTACAAACAAACATAAACATATTTATCCTCTTTAAAAGAAGACAAGGCATCTCAACATCATAAAATAAATAACTAACCTGCCCCGAAAGAGAGATAACCCCATTTACTGGAATCCCTTTCCCAAGGTTTTATCTATACCTTTAAATGCAGAAACCGGGATCTCAAGTTTAAGGCAGTCATGAGAAATTTCATCATATCAGTAGTTATTTCAGGGGAAACGTCACTAAGATCTATTTCCAATAAACTAAAATCCATTCTACCGGGAAACCTTTCTAAAATAGATGAAAGAAGCTTCTTATGCAAATGATTGTATAGATGGCAGCTGAATTAAATATGCTGGGAGGTTTCAGTATTAAGCTTATCAAAAGGACAAAGATGATCTCCATACTTAACTCCACAAAACCGTCCCTCTAACACTTTGGTTGGTAAAGCATTCAGACGCGCACATAGAAACAGATGTTTTTCCCTAAACGTACTGGCTGAGGACAAATAATTTGCCATATTCCCCAGCACAAGCACCCATGCTTTGTAGTTAGACATATGAGGCGAACTGCCTACTTTAGCTAAATTGTCCTGCCTTTCAATGTCTCCCATTCTCCAGAGGATCTCAGCTCTAGCAACAGCTAGGCTTTTAGTAGCACTATACTTTTCCAAGAACCCCAGCTGAAGCAAATACTTATTTGCTTCACTTATTTATAACTAGAAGGCTTCTAAAGATAGCATGAGCTCTCCTCTTGTTGGAACTTTACAACAATGCATTAAAAAAAAGGGCTGACAATGAAAATATTTGATCCAGAAGTGTTAACAAACCATAGTCTAAGGCATCCGCCTAGGTAGATTTACGTAAGATTTTCTTCTATCATCATCTTACTCAGCTACCCTACTATCTTCCTGCTACATTTACACACAGATAACCCACTGTTTAGGACATTGGATTTTTCTTGATGTCTTTATCCCAAATATAATGGAATGCCACACTCCTTTCAACCAGTCAATTTATTTTCAAAAATCTCTTTACAGCAAAATTTGACAGAACTGACTCTGTATAGCATCAAAAACTGTAAAGCATCAAGTTTTGTGCAGGCTTCCCACTTTTTCCACTAATTAAAGCCAACAGAGTCACTTAGCTATAATTCAGCTCAGTCCACTAAGACGATCGACAGACATACAGAGGCAGCTGAGTTCCTGGCTGTGCTCCATTGCTTTCACTACTACAGGCAATTTTCTATCGTCGGTGCTAACAAAAATTAAAGTCTCTTTGAAGCAGACTCTGCAAAACCTCTAGTGGCAAACGGGCAGCAACTATTTCTTAGATCACAATATCACCAGGATAAGATGTGTTGAGATGGAACCCAGGCATGTGCTGTATGCTGGACCTGCTGAATTACTCTAAATTAAATGTTCTTGCAGATCTATTAAAGTTAATGCAGCTGCAGTGGGTAAACTTAAATGTCAGCAGTGCTTGCACAATCTGGAATCTCTGGACGCTCAGATGTACTTGGCAAACAATCTGTTTCTGAGAGCTTTTATATTCTAAGGAAAATTGTTCAATGAGTATTGATCCCTGTGACAGACACAAGTTACACCCATTTTACTCGCCTTTCACAAATTTGTGTGTAGATCTGACAATTATGCATCTAAATGCTGAAATAATTTGTCAGTCATTTAATCTTTTACTTAGTGCAGCATTAAAAGAAAGGAATTGACTGGTTGGAAGGAGTGTGGTATTCCAATATATTTGGAACAAAGACTCATTTGTTGATGAACAACTATAGCATTTTCTGACTGAAATCCAAATTTGCTTAGTCATCATAACCGTGATGGACATTACTAATCTAGTCTTTCTAAAGTCCTCTTTTCCTGACAGACTGTGTATTTACTTGTCTCAGGTATATATATTAATGCCTCTAGAAAAAAAAGGATGGACGTTGTGGACCGGCATGTCATGGGCAGCAAAGATGGATACAGAAAAGACTTGTTACAGTGTAATCAACTGTAAAGGAATATAATTTTATAAGATCAAATACTGTGAAATTGACAGTAGACTTGGCCAGCACCAGGTTCCCCTGCCCTCACCCCCCCACCCACTCCCCATGCTGTGAAATAAAAAGGTACTAGGGCTTTAACTGCAGCTTTTGATGTTCTTAACTGTATTGGTCTCCAAGCGAAAGGCTAAGATTTATCTATTTCTACTAAGAATTATTCCTTTTGTTTGTTTTTGTGCTGCAACCTTTTGGAGAAAGGAAAATTGGGCACTTACCTCCTGAATTTTCCTTCTACTGGCGGTCCTCCTGGACGGCCAGTCTTAACAGTAGGGTAGATCCCGCCACTGTCCAATAGGAGGCAGACATAACGATTTTCACCTGGAGACTCAGGGATCTTCCTTGCTCCAGAGTATCTCAGCCTTCTGAACTGTCTTACGAACTTCTATTAACTGTAACAACAACTGGATATATGGTCAGTCAAGTACTTGTTGCGAAAACCAGAGAAACGGAGTCTGAGTTGCCAGTCTTTCATAACCTATAACAGTCTAGGCAACCGGCAAAATTCCGCATAAACCTATTTAACAAGGAACTCCTTATTTATTGAATTATTTACATTTTTGCCCTCCCTGAATTATTCTTCATTCCAGGTGGGTTTGGCCTTCCAGGAGGACCCCCAGTAGAAGGAAAATTCAGGAGGTAAATGCCCAATTTTCCTTTCTCCCTGGGGGTCCTCCTGGATGGCCAGACTTAACAGTAGGGACTTTCCCAAGCGGTGCCCCGCAGGTTTCCTGAATTTAAAGGGAGGGAGATATGAAGAGATACTGATACTGTTCCTCTAACTCTTATAGAACAGCTTGTAGTACCCTTCTCCCAAAAGTTGCTTCAGCAGATTCATGTAAGGGCAATTTATAGTGCCTCGTGAAAGTATGTAGGGAGGCCCATGTCGCTGCCCTACGTATTTCTCCATACGACGCCGCATGTCTGAATGCTTGCGAAGTCGCAGCCCCCCTTAAAGAGTGGACAAAAATACCCTTTGGAGGAACCTTACCCTGTGCTGAATATGCCTCTTTAATGCATAGAGATAACCATTTTGCTATGGTACCCTTAGAGGCCTTCTTTCCTTTATTCTGTACCCCGTAGGATATGAATAATGCTGAGGATCGTCTAAAAGAGGCTGTGCGTTTTAAATATATTCTAAGGGCCCTGGTAACGTCCAGAGTGTGCCAAATTTTTTCTCTCGGATGAACAGGGTCTGGACAAAAGGAAGGAAGAATGATTTCCTGTTCCTTGTGGAACGCTGAATTTACCTTGGGGATAAAAGAAGGGTCTAGTTTGAGGTAAACAGAAGATTCCCTAAACTCACACAGGTGTGGTTCTATAGACAGGGCCCCCAGCTCTGAAATCCTCCTAGCTGTTGTAATCCCTATTAAGAAGGCTGTCTTTAGGGACAAATAGAACAGCGATACCTCGTCTAGAGGTTCGAAAGGAACGCCAGTCAGAGCCTTTAAGGTTAAATTCAAGTCCCATGTAGGGAAACGATGTTTAACCGGAGGAGAAATAATTTTTGTGGCTTTAAGAAAACAAACGATGTGAGGGTGCCTGCTTATTCTTTCTCCACTCACTGTGCCAATTACACTCCCTATAGCTGCCATCTGTCTATTCAAGGTGTTGGGCTTTAGACCTCTGTCTAAGCCCACCTGCAAAAATTCCAAAATTGTCTTAACAGAGGCCTTGTCTGGTCTCAGACCCTTCTCCTGGCACCAGCCCGTGAAGCGAGCCCATGTGCCTTAGTAAATACGTAAGGTTGCCGGTCGCCTAGACTGGAGCATAGTATTTTGGACTTTTTGAGAGTAGCCTAGCTGACTAAAGACTTCCCTCTCAATCTCCACGCTGTTAGTTTTAGTCCTGATGAGTCCCTGTGAAGGATTGGTCCCTGTGACAGTATGTCCTGTCTGTACGGGAGGCTGAACGGATGTTCCAGTGCTAGGTCTAACAGATCTGCAAACCAGGGTTGTCATGGCCAGTACGGAGTGATTAGGATCAGCTCTGTGCCCTCTCTTGGCCTTTGCTATTGTTCTGTGGATCAGAGGAAAGGGCGGGAAGGCGTATAGAAGACCTGTCGGCGACCTGCGATTCATGGCATCAAAGTCCTCTGCTTGAGGATGAGGAAATCTGGTTATGAATCTTTTTGTCTTTGCGTTGGATGGTGAAGCAAAGAGATCCATTATCGGCATTCCGAATGTCTCGACTATGGCTTGGAACGTCGCTGGGTGTAGTGACCATTCTCCCGGGTTCATCGTCTCCCTGCTCAACCAGTCTGCTTGTATATTCCTTATGCCTGGGATGTGTATGGCTCTGATGGATCTCAGGTGTTTCTCCGCCCACCTGATTAGGAGCGCCGCTTGCTGATGGAGGGCTACTGATCTTGATTCTCCCTGGTGATTTATGTACGCTTTTGCTACTGTGTTGTCTGTGTACACAGCTACATGTTTTCCCTCGATCCATGGGGCGAGCTCTCTCAGTGCTAGGTAAACTGCTCTCAGTTCCAACCAGTTTATATGATGTCTCTTTTCCCAAGACATCCATCTCCCTTGTATGGCTCTGTTCAGTGCGTGCGCTCCCCATCCGCGGAGGCTCGCGTCCGTTGTAATTGTGATTCTGTCTGGGTCCATCATAGGGATTCCTGCACTGAGTCTCCCCTTGTGAGACCACCACTGGAAGGAGTTCTTGGTTATCTCTGGCACTGTCACCCAGGGATTTTCCCCTTGTGTGAGTTGGTCCTTCCAGGGCCTCAGAAGTTGCTGTAGTGGCCTGGTGTGGAATCTGGCCCATCTCACAATTCCCATGCAGGAGATCATGCTCCCTAGAAGACTGGCCAGCTCCTTCAATCGGGACCTGCGTCTCGGGACTATCAGTCGGATGAGATCTAGGAGGTTCTGCTGTCTTTGATGGCTGAGCAAAATTGTGTATGAGCGAGTGTCTATTATCACCCCCAGATGTTCGAGGGATTGTACTGGTTTTAGATGACTCTTCTTGAAATTTATCAAAAATCCGTGTTCCTGCAAGTATGCTATTACCCTGGAAGTGTCTTTCGTTGCTTGCTCGTAAGATGGTGAGCGAACCAGTATATCGTCCAGGTATGGATGAATCTTGATCCCCTCCTTCCTTAGGTTCGCCACGAGCGGGATCAAGATCTTGGTGAATGTCCGGGGAGCTGTGGATAGGCCAAATGGGAGGGCCTTGTACTGCCAGTGACGGTGTTCGTATGTGAATCTCAGCCACTGTTTATGATTCTGCAGTATGGGTACATGTAAGTAGGCCTCCTTGAGGTCCATTGATGTCAGCCACTCGTCCTTGTTTATGGCTACCCTGATAGACTGCAGGGTCTCCATTTTGATTTTTTTCACCTTTATGCATTTGTTCAGACCTTTTAAATCGAGCACGGCTCTCCATTTGTTTGCCTTCTTCGGTACTAAGAAGAGGTTCGAGTATAGCCCTGTCCCCTGCTGGTTTAGAGGGACTTGCTCGATGGCCCCGATTGTGAACAGCCTTTCGATTTCTGTGATCATGGCCCTGTGTTTTGGGGGGCTTTTTGATCTTGTAGAGACATAATAGAAGTTTCTGGGGTAACGGTTGAATTCTATAGAATACCCCCTCTGAATTGTTTGAATGACCCATGAGTCTTGAATGGTGCTTTCCCATGTGAGAGCAAATCTTTGAAGCCTGCCCCCTAGGCTTTGTTGGCTCGGGGTGGTCTGGTAGTCAGGAGTCTGATTTGTTGCGCTCCTGGTGCTGCTTGTTTCTGGGATTTTGGCCTTTTTGCTTATTCCACTTTGGTCTATATTTGTTTTGGTGTCCTCTATTAGGGAAGAACGGGCGTCTGGTGCTTCCCTGACTTTGGCGCGCGTTGTAGGGATGAAATTTTTTCTTCGTGATGCCTACACTTTGGAGAGTCTGTTTCTTCGACTTGTCCGCGGCCTCGGTCAGTACTTTATCCAGGCACACCCCAAAAAGCTTCGAGCCCTGCAAGGCGCCCCCCACCAAGGTGTTTTTAGCCGTGGGGTCCCCTTTCCATGAGCGAAGCCATAGGCGGCGCCTTGCTGCTACATTTGAAGCCATTGCTCTGGCTGTCCATCGCAGCATGTCGGTGGAGGAGTCTGCGATGAATGCGTATGCCAGCTGAATCCTGGTGGACAAGATCCTAGTCGTTTTCATCGAGACCTTGGGGTCTCTGGCTCTCTTGACCCAGGTCATTAGTGCTCTGGCGAAATAAGATGTTAAGGTTGCCATCTTTAATACTGCCGCTGACTGTTCGAAATTTCTTCTCAGATTGCATTCTATCCCCTTATCTGGGAGATGACGAGGGAACACCTCTCCCTCTGTGGGGAACACCGAATTTCGTGCCAGGGATGCGGCTGCTGCATTCACCTTTGGTATGGCCATCAGCGCTTCCTTCCGCTTGGTTAAGGAATATAAGGAGTGTTGTGCCTTGTTCAGCTTGAACAATTTGTTAGGCTGTTGCCATTCCTTTTTTATGATTCTTTCATACGCCTTATCCAGAAGCATAGCCTTGTCTCTGGTCTTGGCCCTGGGTATGTACTCCCTTGCCCCTCCCTCCTCCTCTGAGGAGTCTGAGGATTCATTTTTCTCCTTCTTTGTTGCAGTTTGAGTGCTCTGACCACCTGCTCCATAATCTGATCCCTATATTTTATTGGGAACTGAATATCTGGGTCAGTTGAGGCCTCTATCTCAGTGTCCTCAAGCTCCCCTTCTTCTGGCGGAGAGGAGACTGCTTCCACTCCTGAATCTAGTTCCTCATCTCCCCCGTCAAGGTCTTGGGCCTCCTCTTCCTCCTCGGAATTTACAGGGGAGGATCTCTCCCTGCTCTGCTTATGGGGCTGTTTTTTCCTTTTGCGCCCCCCTTCGTCTGAGGCAGACCTAACCTCCTCTGAGTTTTCCTCTTCAGAGGATGGTGAATCCAGGGGCCGAGCCGCCCTGCGTGGGCGCTTAGGCCTGGGAGCCTTTCCCTTTCCTGACCCCCGAAACTGCCCTTGTAGGCTGATCCCTTTTTCCTTTGGGGGGAGCGAGATCACTGGAGCTCTGCCAGGATCTGCTGCAGGACCATCATGTGGGGGTCCTGGGGAGGGGGCGGAGGGGCAGAGGAGGGGGCCGCGCGGGGCTAACAGACCTCCCTCGCTCCTCTGAAGCTGCTGATTCCGTGGCCGCTGATCTTTTCCTGGCCGCCATTATGCTGCTTCGGGCCTGGCCGCACCGAGAGATGGAGCAACAAGGCTGCCTCTCTCCTATTGCGGGGGGAAGGAGCGGGGACTTTTGGCGTGCTTCCCTGTGCGCCTGTGCAGACTCAGAAGGCTGCTCTGAGCTGTATTGACCCCCACCGTACCAGTGCCCTTTTTTACCGTTCCCGCCCACGAAGGGGGGGAAGGGGAGGAGACCTCTAGGATCCCTACAGGCGGCGCTCCCTGTTTTGGCAGCGGTGCTGATCCCCTCTGCTGCGTGCCGAAAAAAACACCATGCCCGGCGGCGGTGGCGCCCAGCACCTTCGGAGTGCTGGCGGCTCTGCCCTCTTAGCCGGAGACCGGACGGCCCCCGGGGGGGGGAGGAAGAGGGGAGAGGAGAAGGGAAACGTCCCTTGAGGCCCCCGGTGTCAGCCCTTCCCCCAGAGCGCTCATTCCCTACCTGGAAGTGGTTGCGCAATCCGTTCTCGGGCTGCCTGCCGCGGCGGGGGCTGTCTGCTCCTGGGGGCCAGCGGGTCGGGAGATCCCGATTAGGGTCGCACCCCCCTCCAGGCAGGATGTGCCCCTCTGCTCCTCGGGACCCCCCTGCCCGTAGGAAAGGGAAGGGTCCCGGTGTGGGCGCACTACCCCCTCACAGAGGAAGGGGTAGGGTGAACAGGGGGGGAAGTTCTCCACCCCTGGCACCTAGAGCTCCTTTAACATTCTTTTTCTTTGTTTTTTCTTTTTCTAGCTGCCAGGTTCTTCAAGGAGGCAGCTCGCCTGCTTCCTACCGGTTCTAAGGCAGACAAACAACTGGAGCAAGGAAGATCCCTGAGTCTCCAGGTGAAAATCGTTATGTCTGCCTCCTACTGGACAGTGGCGGGATCTACCCTACTGTTAAGGCTGGCCGTCCAGAAGGACCCCATGGGAGAACATGGACTTCCCCAATATTACTTATACCATACAAATAGATGTGAAGCAGCTGACTTAGCAAATGCTTTCTCCATTCTAATTTCCCCAACAGTCATGGATCAATCTAGCTATTAATGTTTTGATTTAGCTATATATAACACCAGATGATAGCCCATACCTATCCGTCTATTAGGTTTTCACCCCCACCAACCACATGACCACCGGACAAAGAGCCCCCACTCTCGGCAGGGTTTTGGAACATGCAGAACCCACCGCATGGGCAAATGAGGGCTAATGTGCACCCGTGTCCATGTTGAACCAATTAGGTTGCGTGCAGCCTACATACATACAAATCTACTAGCACCATAGAGTCGTGGGTGAAAAGCCTAAAGCGTTCCAAGGAGTGGCCACTTCCTGCTCCTCTCGCTGCTCTCGTTGGCACCTTTAAAGGCCAATGTGCGCCAAGATTCAAACGTCTGTTGTTCCATCTCCTCCTGGTTTGCAATACGTGCCCAATGCTCTCTCTTCAGAACCCAATAACTTATCTGGAGCAAGGTTCATAGTTAATGCACTGAAGGGGGGGGGGCGTATTTACACATCTGCATGATGAAGGCTACTATTTACTGCTGTCTAATTATGTGGGTTTTTTTCTTTACTGCATTTACAAGTGGTCAGGAGAGTTCTGGGGAGCAACAGGTTACTCCCCGAGACACAGCGGGGGCAGGGAGAAAGAAATCATGGCGGGTAGTGATCACGGGAGTAGAACTGTGTGCCCTGGAAAACTGCCGCAGCAACTGCCCAGCACAGCAACCTAGACCAAGTTTTCATTCCCGCTTCCCTTTGGGTGGGAAGGGAGGGCAGGGTGGGAAAAGGAACCATGGTGGGACAATGGGCTGGCAGAAGGCCTGGTAGAAGGATTTTTGCTGCCCTAGGTAGCCCCACCCCCTGCTGTTCTGATTCAGCTGCACAGCTTACCGTGGCAGTGGAACCTGCTGAGTCAGACCTGAACCAGCCCCTGGCTCCCACAATGCAGTCGCTAAGACAGCCTGAGTAGCTGCTGCTGCAGCAGGTGCCATTCCCAGCCAGACCCAAGGATGTGCCCAGCTGGTCATGCCTGGTTGGTTGCTGGCCAAGAGCCACCGCAGCAGCCACTCTGGTTCACCTGCCTCATTCTCAGGGAAGCAGAGTGCAGGGGCCAGGCACTCATGGCAGCTGGGCAGCAGTAATAGCGGGTGGCCAGAAGGCACTGAAGTGTGTGGGGGGTAGGGGCTCAGTTCAGGGTGTTCCAGGCAGCTCGAAGGTGTTGGACTGCACTGCCTCAGTGGAGGTCAGGTTGCTCTCCCTGGAGCTATAGGTCAGCTGCAGTGACACCAAGTCCCCGGGTATCAGCACTTCTCAGCACCTCTGGGAACCTAAGAAGAAGGAAAAGACACCGCACTGCTGGGCAGCTTGGAGGTGACAGATTGTAGTGATTGCGGGGGACAAAGGCTCAAGGTAGGGGGCTCCGATCAGCTCAGAGTTGTTGAACTTCAGCGTTCTGGTGAAAGTCAAGCTGCTCTCACTGGTGCTTGGGTCAGCTGCAGCAACACCAAGTCTCCCAGCTGCACTCCACCCCTGCCCACCAGTGCCTCCGAGGACAGCATTTTCCTGCTTCCTGAAGACCCCTCAACAGCCTCCATAGCCAGCAGCCACCTATAGCTGGACCAAGGTGGGAGAGGCAGGAGCAGGAGAGCTGGCCCCTTCAATTTACCTGTATTCCCTTTATTTTAATAAATAAAGTTTAATTTAAATTTATATTGTTAAATATTGTAGTTGAATTTTACACAATCCATTGTTTCCATGCTTATTCTGGAAAAGGTGGGAGGTTTGGGGAAATGTGGGCAGTGGAGAATGGCAGTATGGCATAGCAATAAGCTGCTTTGGGCACTGGGGGTTGGAAGGGAAGAGAAGGGGGCTAGAGGGTTTACTGAAAATGTCCATGCTATGTCTGGCCATGCACTTGCACATGGGGAGAGCATATGGGGGGCAGTGGAAAATGGCAGTATGGCATACCAATAAGCCGTTTTGGGGGCTGGGGGTTTCTCCCCAGTCACTATTAGCAGAGACACTGTCAGCTGCAGAGTGGAGCCCAGAGGTGCCAGGTTGGGGGAAGGGGTGATTGTGTGTATAATGGGCAAGAAGTTCAGCCGCCACACTTCTTCTTCTTATTCCCTCCTTCCCCTCAATTGTTGTTGTTTTCACCGCTAGTTCGGTGGGGTATGTTTTGCACCTCATTAGGTACCTTCAGTGCTAGCTTTCATTCAGTGGTCACAATCTGCCAGCAGTTACACTCAAACAGCCTGCCCTTGATGTAGCAGTAGACTAATAGCCCTCAATAGCTATTAGCGTGGGATTGCTCTGGGCTAAACTTTTCTGTTTGGTAAGGCATTTGGCAGGAGGGGATACAAATTGGGGTTGGTTAGGAGGTTGTGTATGGTTGTGGGGATTGGTTAGGGAAAGTTTTTGGAGGGAGAGGTTTTAGAGGTAGGGTTCCTGGAGAGGGAATTAGTGTTGTTGTTTTTTATCAATTATGAGCCATTATGGGAAGGGCAGCATAAAAGTTTAAACAAACAAACAAACAATAAACCACCAGTCAGAGTGACAGATTACTAGAGGTGTGCACCAGGGGCCCATGTCGTTTTCATTTTTCATTTTCGTTATTTAAATCTGTCATTTCCATTTTCATAAATATCAAATTGTCGTTTTCGTTTTTACTTTCATTTTCCATTGGTTTCAATGGAAAACACATTTTCAGCTGTAACATTTTGGTTTTTCACTCCTGAACCGTGGCATCATTATACCTCCAATAGAAGGCATTATGTGTACCAAATTCCAAAAAGACTGGATAAAGGAATCCAATTTTAGAAGCAGTTGAATTATATTATTTTGCAAAAAACTTCATATACATTCTTAGGTGTAACTTCTTTGCCTCACATTTAATGTACATGAGACTTCGCATGTTTATACCCCTTCCCATATTTACTATCTCTGCCAATCTTCAGAAGGATTGGTTAAAGGGTACTGGTGGTATAAGCAATTAACTTATATATGTATGTCTGACTGTAACATCTTTGTAGTCCAAACAGTGTACATGAAATTTGGCAGGGATCTATATAACACTTTCACAATAATCTCTTCTAAATATCAGAAAGATGTGATAAAGGGTCCCAATTTTATATGCCTGCACAGCATATGCAGAGAAGGAGCCTATGCCGGGGATTCTCTTACGTGTCACTGTGGTATAAGATCGGTTTGTGATGCCAATTGGCCAGCAGAAATGTCAACCAAATATCCTCATTCTGTGCTGTGACCATCCCAACATCTCTCCACCACTTGTTACTGGAAAGTCAGAAGCATCTGTTTAGGAAAGAGCCAATAGAGATTCTCTTATGTCCTCTGTCACAGTGTGCAGGATGTGATTGTGATGATAACTGGCCAGCCTGGATGTGTAAACTACAGCCATTGGGATTGTGATGGGATGGGGCAATTATGGTCCTTCCGGGAGGCTGGTAAAAACAGTGAGAAGGGACAGGTACTTGGTGCCTGTCTCTCTCACTGGCAACCCAGGCAGGCAATATGATTATCAAGAATGGGAGGGCCCTAGGTCTGGGACTGCTGCTGATTAATGCCAGATTGATTGTTAATAAATCTACAATGATCCGGAAATTGATCATGGATCAATCAGTCGACCTCGTGTGCAATACAGAGACCTGGCTGGACACTGAGCCAGGGCCAATTTTGGCTGACCTTGTTCTGGCTGGGTACTCTGTACAGCATCAGCCCAGGCCAGAGGGGTGGGGTGGGTGAGTGGGTGTGGTAGCCATTATTGTTAAGGATACCTGGTCCATGAGGTATCCAGTGAAGACTATCTTGGGCATAGAGGGTGTCTAGCTAGTGATTGATTTGGCTGGAGACAGATAGGGGCTGCTGGTGGTATACCGCGCGCATGCATGTACGGCAGCATCCCTACACGCTCTAGCTGAATTGGTGGCAGAAGTGGCCTTGAGGTTTCCAAGGACTTTGGTCCTGGGGGATTTCAATATTCACGCCAATGCCAATCTTGGGGGAGTGGAGCGTGAGTTCATGGCCGTCATGACAACCATAGGACAGTGTCAGAGGGTAGTAGTCCCGACACATGATGGAGGACATACCCTGGACCCAATATTCTGCACTGGCCTTGAGGCAGGGGTTCCGGTGGTGGGGGATGTGTCAACAATGCCCTTGTCATGGACAGATCATCATCTCCTCCAGGTCTATCTCCTGGCGCATGTCTGCCCCTGGAGAGGTGCTGAACCAGTTCGGTTGGTTCGTCCTCAGAGACTTATGGAACCAGAGAGGTTCCAGAATATTCATGGGGAATTACCTCCCAATCTCGATGACCTCGTAGCTTTTTGGGACACTCTGCTGACTAAGGCCATTGACCGAACGACTCTTAGGCGTCTGCTTCCGGAATTTTGACAATGCAGGTCCCCTTGGTTTACAGAGGATTTGCAGCGGATGAAGCAGGAGGAACAGCTGTTGGACTGACAGTGGCGCTGTACTCGTGCTGAAGCTGACCAATTGCAGCATAGAGCTAGTTTAAAAGCCTATGCTGTGGCTGAGCACATCCACAAAGTCACGTCCAGTTGAGCATTTCCGGGGGGTGCAGAGGCTGATCAGTCCGGCCTCCCTCTGCCTGGAACTGGAATCTTCCAGTGCACACTGTGACATGTTCGTTGACTTTTTCGTGGATAAAATCGCCCGGATTCACCACGACTTCGACACCGCACTTATAACAGTAGGTGAACTGAGGGGGTGGAGGACCTGCCTTCTCCGATTTCATGGGATCAATTTCAGTGGGTATTGTCCGTTAATGCGGCGGATGTCCTTGGGGCGGTTAAAGTCACTTGTTGTGAATTAGATCTGTGCCCGTCCTGGCAGGTTAAGGCCTGCCGGGAGATATTAGGACCATTGCTGGCGGGGGTTGTCAATGCCTCCTTTAAGGAGAGCAGAGTGCCGAGCTGCCTTAAAGATACGGTGGTGTGGCCTCTGCTCAAGAAACCATCTCTCAACATTGACTTCCCTGCCAGCTATCGGCCAGTCTCTAACCTTCCCTTTTTAGGGAAGGCTACTGAACGGGTGGTGGCTCAGCAGCTTCAGGGGCATCTGGATCGGGTTAATTTTCTTGATCTTTCGCAGTCTGGCTTTTGCTCTGGGTTTGGCACTGAGACTGCACTTGTGGCTTTGGTCGATGACCTTTGCCGCAAATTAGATCAGGGCAGATCGTCTCTTTTTATTTTATTAGGTCTGTCAGCAGCATTTGATACCGTTGACAATGAGATGTTGGTGGCCTGTCTGCAGGACCGGGCGGGGGTGGGTGGAATTGTTCTTGAATGGCTCCGCTCGTTCCTGGCCAGGAGAACTCAGCGGGTGGTTCTTGGGGAGTGTACATCATCCCCCCGGGACTTCTAGTGTGAAGTCCCGCAGGGTTCTATTCTGTCCCCCCTCCTGGTCAACATGCATATGCAGCCTCTGGGCAAGGTCGTGAGAGGGTTCGGCGCATGCGGTCATCAGTATGCCAATGATACACAACTCTACCTCTCTTTTTCTGCAGACCCAGACCCAGCAGTCTCCATGCTTACCCGTGCCTGGCAGCTGTGAGGGACTGGATGAGGGCAAGCCATCTGAGGTTGAATCCTGACAAGACAGAGGTGATGTTGATGGGTAGGGCTGAGGGGGTGACAGCTCCTGTTGTTGATGGGATTTTCCCCCCTTTAGTCACTCAGGTCCAAAGTCTGGGGGTGCTTCTTGATTCGCAGCTCCGCCTGGATTCCCAGGTGGCAGGAAGCGCTTTTTGCCAGTTACATCTGGTGCAACGGCTACAGCCGTATATCTCAAGACTCTGACCTGACCACCATCATCCATGCCTTTGTTACCTCTAGACTGGACTATTGCAACGCACTCTATGTGGGGCTACCCATGGAGACAGTCCAATGGCTGCAGCTGGTGCAGAATGCAGCGGCCTGTCTCCTAACAGGGATGTGTCGTCACAAGCATATTACACCAGTACTCCGTTCTCTGCATTGGCTGCCTATTCTCTTCTGGGCTTGATTCAAGGTGTTGGTAATGACCTATAAAGCCCTAACGGTCTCAGGCCCTCTTACCTACGTGACTGCCTCATGCAGTGCTGCGGCTCCTGCGGTTGGCCGCAGCCGTCCGACTCAAAGTCCCCCTAGTTTCCTGGGTGGAGATGATGGGGAGGGCGTTCTCAGTTGCCACTTCTAGGCTGTGAAATTCCCTCCCGACGAAGGCCCACCTGGCCCCAGACCTCCCCTCTTTCTGAAGACAGTGTAAGACCTGGCTATTCTGCCAGGCCTTTGGAGAGGGAGATGGGTAGGGTGGGGTGGGTTAAGGGTGGGGTTGTCCATTCCTTTAGAAAGTTTTAACGCGTTTTAAATGTGGAGTTGATTTTACTTGTTGTGAGCTGCGCCGAGCTGCTCTGTGAGCAGGAAGATACAGAAAATGCTGGAGAGGGGTACAAGAGGCGCATTTCTGACTGGAGGTTTTATGTGAACCTGGAGGGATTTCCAACCCACAGCAAGTGAGACCCGCTGCTGTGCCACTGCCTACCAATTAGCTGTGAACTGTATTGTGAGCCATGGATGGGAGAAACCGGGCTGAGAACATGCAAAGACTGATTGCTTTTGCTTTGAATGTTTACTTTCACCTTCAACTTTCACTATAGATGCTCAATAAAGTGTGCAATTAGCACAATAAACTCAGCATTCCATGTATAGCAAAAGGTTCGGTCCAGGCGCAAAGTGCTGGCAGGTGTAAACATGTATGCACCTCTATGGGTGGATGGGGACAGCAGGTGCTGGACCACCTCTCAGAGCCACAATAGCCAGAAGAAAGTAACAGCTGAGGCAGCTTATTGTTCCCATAGTTTGCTGCGGCTGAGAGTCATGACAGGGGGTGGGATACTGGGAAGGGGGGTGGGAGGAGTATGCCATGGAAAAACGCCTGCCTGTGTATTAGGTTTGTCCTGCAGTGGTGGAGTGAGTGGGGACTGGTGGAGTGAGTGGGGACTACCTGAATGGGCAGGGGCTGCCCGTTTATTAGGCTCCGCATGCTAAACATGTGAGTGGAGGTTGAGTGAGGACTGCACAGATCTAACATGGACTCCAGTGGGCTATCGTCTCATTTGTTAACATCTTTAGACATTTATGGTACATATTTTTCTCTTGACGCTGCTGTGAAGGTGGCAGGTCCCATAAAGTAGATGGGTTTACAACTCTGAACACAAGGAGTACTAGTATTCAATAGCTGCATCACGAAATCCTAATTCCCAACAAAAAATATTCTGACAGTGGGTGCTAGTCTAAAAAAATTGGTTTTGTATTGATCCCAAATGAGATGGAGACAAAGTAACTCAAGGTATCTTTTATTAGACCAGTTTCTGTTAGTGAGAGACTGCAAGCTTTTGAGTTTCATAGGCCCAGAATTTTGGATACTGTCAATAAAATAAGATATTTCAATAAAAGATATCATCTGAACAACTTTATCTGACCCTCTAATGGGCAAAAGAGAACCTTAGGGTGTGGCCCTGTTTTGCACAGTCTGCTGAAGGCGTAGGAGCAAAGCAGATATCTTGAAATACAACTAACGGAGGAGTTCTCTCACAGAAGGATGATCCGAACCGAGAATGTGTTCTCTCTTTTCTACACATAAAGCTTGAGAGGTATCTAAAAATCAGTGTACACTATTTTAAAAATGCACCTACAAACTTTCCTGTTGCAAGGAATTTTGCACTAGGAACTGCAACGTAGGAAGATGTTACATAAGTAGAAATAGGTAGGTGTGCAAGTTTAAATTAATACACCTGTTTGTCCTATAGGAAGATACCAGATAGAACACATCTTATAAAAAGGTGAATGTGAACTGGCTTACCTTGAGGTCTAGGGGCAGCTTGTTGGAAGTGAAGACACTCAGCTTTATCTGTGGCACACTGATTTTGAGGTTTTCAAAGTAGTATCGCCTCTGGGCCCCATCTTGATCAACAGTCTTTTCATGGAGGTTTTCATCATATTTTTCAACTTCTGCATAACAGTGAAATCAGAAGAAGAAACTCACAACCTGATCAGTGTAATAGCGTATGTTTCATAGTTATTTATTTGATTTCTTATGAAAATGATTTAAGATTCAAAATGGGTATAATCTATAAAGGCTGGGTTGAGACTTTCCTATATTTTGATGGTGTTTTAACTTGGAGTGCAAGTTTGGGCTCATCTGTATGATAACTGCCTGTCATGAAGTGTTACTGATTTACGAAAAACTGCATAGATTAGTACTTCCCTCTCTAAAAACTTGTAGCTAATAATTATGGAGCTCAGAGTCTTAACTTGTGACTTCACATCTGAGCATTCAGTATGCTTTTACTCGTCATATATCAACATTTTTTAACTGGAATATTCCCTGGTTCCAAAAGACAATCTTAGTGATCCTATTTGTAGGAGAGTAAATTTTAATTCTTGCAGTAAGAGCAGTGTGCTTTCTCTTTTCTTTGCTTCCTTAGTTGTACTTTGCACATCCAGGTGTGAAAATAATGCATAAATGAAGCACAATATGTATTTTGACACTAACATTAAAGATCCTTTTCCCAATTAGAACAGAAATAGAATATTAAACTTTTTCTGACAGGGTTCTGGCTCAGCCCAAGCATGGGACAATGAAAAGGTTCTGAGAGTCACTGCCTAAATTCTGTAGCAAACACTGCACAATATATATAAACTGCTTTTAAAAGGCTATGGGATTTCCAGCTTTTAAGCAGGGGAATTTTTCAGGCTACCAAAGATTTTACTGACAGGCATTTAGAACTTGTTTCCTGTGCAGAGAAAGAGGATATCATAAATCTGCAATTCATTTACAGCTGCACTGTAGAAATAAAACTGCAAACATATACTGTACCTGATTCTGACTGATCATAGCCAAAGAAACTCAACAGTTTCAGGAGAAGTTTCTCCTCAATTTGGACTGTGAACTTGCGAGCTGTGACCATGAGATGCTGCAGAGAGATAAATGCACCTTGATTTACAAGGTGAATAATGGAAAGAATATCTGTGCTATTACAAAGCAAATCTACCGTGAACGGACTGGACAATTGGGTTCCTTACCTTGGGAATTGTCCTTCACGTAGTCTTCACAGGATAGGTATTCTGTACATTGGGGAATGATCTCCAATACCACCAGAAGGAGGCAGAATGAAGTCCAACTAGGCATGCTCAGAGGGGATCGCCCTCCATTTCCCCAGTTGTTCCATAGCTGAGAGAAACTAAACTAGTAAAATAGATTCTTACAGTCTAACCAAAGGCTAACAATGGCCAAACTGAGTCAAAACAACAAACTTTTTTTTATCCGCTCTCTCTGAAAAACTAAAGGGAGGATAGAATACCTATCCTGTGAAGACTATGAGAAGGACAATTCCCAAGGTAAGGAACCCAATTGTCCATTCTTCTAGTCTTTCCAGGATAGGTATTCTGTACACTGGGGACTTTCCAAAGCAGTGTTCTCCAAAAACAGAGGGTGGGAAAAAGGAGAGGATAATAAAAAAATAATTAACTGTACCTGTCAACCCTACACAACTAGAAAAAGAAGCAGAATCACTCTAAGACCCCTGAAGTACCCTTCAGCCGAAGGCAGCTTAAGTTGAGTCCAGCACATTAATTTTATAGTGCCTTGTAAAAGTAGCAAGACTAGACCAAACTGCTGCCTTTCAGAGCTCTGAATAAGAAGCTCTTGCTCTTAAGGTCCAAGAAGTGGCCACACCTCTGGTAGAGTGGGGAACCAACTCCTGAGGGAGAGTCAAATCTGCTGCTATGTAGGACTCCTTAATACAAGCAGCAATCCATTTGAGGCTTTAAGCCCCTTCCTGCAAGGATCATCGCTGATAAATAAAGCAGAAGTCCTTACAGATTATTTTTGTCCTATTTGAGTAAATTTTAAGTGCCCTGTGCACGTCTAAGGTGTGCCAGCAACGTTCTAACTGATGCTGGGGGCATGGGCAAAAAAGGCAAAGTGAGTTCCTGTTCCTTGTGCAAAAGGGTATTCATCTTTGGTATGAATGCCGGATACAACCTGAGAACCATGGATTCTCGTTTGAAAATACATAAAGGAGGCTCCGTGGACAGGACTCACAATTCTGACACCTGCCTAGCAGATGTTATGGCCACCAAGGAAGCTACTTTCAGGGATAAATAGTATGATGAGACCTCTGATACAGGCTCAAAAGGTGGTTTGGTTAAGGATTTTAGGACTACATTAAGTCTCCAAGTGGGGAATCCTGGAGCCCCTAAGGAACTTGCAAATGTAAGGATGCTATAGCTTCTCTGTCCGGTTATTCGGACGCAGGGAGGTAACAAAGCAGTACCCCCAATGCGGAACATGGAGGGAAACATCGGGTGGCACCAAACCTGCACTACCCACGTGGAAAAGATTGACACAGACTAATCTAGGACCCTCTGTAAAACCCACCTGCCAAAGGCGGCCCCAGAGGAATCCAGGTGGTCAGTCTTATTAGTGCTTGGTGAAAGTGTGGGGGCTCTTCCACGTGGCCATCTGACAAATTTCACCAAAAGAGGCCCTCGCCCTGAAAGCCCACTTCGCAGCAGCACCTCTTGTAGAGTGGGCCAACAACCTCGTAGGCGATAAAAGCCCAGCAGTTCTATAAGCATCCATTATGCAGGATGCGATCCACTTGGATATTATTGACTTAGATGCCTCCCCCCACCTCGAGCGGGGGTGGTAGCTGACCAAGAGGCTTGAAGTCCATCTAAAGGATTCTGTACAGGCCAGGTAGGTCTTGAGCGTGCAACGAAGATCTAGAGTATGCCACAACTTCTCCAAACGGTGCTGAGGTTGAGGGCAAAAGGACGGGAGAATTATCTCCTGCCCCAGGTGGAAACTAGAGTTAACCTTAGGCACAAAAGAAGGATCCAGACGTAGGATGACTGATTCCTTACAAAGGAACACAGGGCCAGATCCATGGAGAGTGCCCCTATTTCTGATACCCTCCTAACTGAAGTAGTGACAATGAGAAAAGCTACCTTAATAGAAAGAAAGTACAAGGAAACCTTCCTGAGGGGTTCGAAAGGGGGACCCATAAGAGCCTTCAGGACAACATTAAGGTTCCATGAAGGAAATCTATGTGCCACTGGAGGGGAGACCTGTCTCACAGCCTGTAAGAACTGCTTGATGTGCTGATGCACTGAGAGGCGTACTCCCCTTCCACGTTCCCAGGGTACTATCCAAAGCAGCGAGTTGCCTAGACAAAGTACTGGAGTGAAGACCCTTGTCCAGGCCACCTGAGCAACTGACGGGGAGCAGGGAGGCACGTGATTAGCCCGACACCAAGTAACAAACACACACACACACCCTGGGTACATTGATATATGCATCTAATAGACTTGCCTTTGGACGCCAGAAGTGTCTTAATTATTTCTTGGCATCTTTTAGACTATGTAGGGCCTAGGTTTCAACAGTCATGGAGTCATTCTCAAGAACCCCAGTTGTTCATAGAACAGAAGCCCCCGAGACAGCAGGTCCAGTTCTGGGAGAAGCTCCACCCTCTCTCCGGCTGACAGAGTTGCAAGATCTGTGAACCATGGTCTGCGAGGCCAATGAGGGGCCACCAGGATGACAGTGGCTCGTCCATCTTGCATTTGCGTATTGTCCTGCTTATGAGAGGAAATGGGGGAAAGGCATATAGGAGACCCCTGGGCCACTGGTGGCTGAGTGCGCCTTGCACCTCCGCCTCCAGATGGCATTGCCTCGAAATAAATCGGTCCGTTCTGGCGTTTGACCGAGAGGCGAAGTGGTCCAGAATCGGCTGACCAAACCGCTGCACTATCAGTTGGAAGGCAGACTTGTTGAGGGAGCATTCCCCCTGGATCCACTGTCCTCCGGCTCAGCCAATCTGCTTGCTCATTGTCCACATCCTGAATGTGAAGAGCCATCAGGGAGAGTTCTGCCCACTCCAACAGCCTTGTTGCCTCTGCCATCAGGGTTCGAGATCTTGAGCCCCCTTGGTTGTTCATGTAAGCAAGAGCGGTTGTGTTGTCTGTGAAAACCAGGACATGACGTCCAACTATTAACAGTGCAAAGGGATATAGGGCAAGGCGAACTGCTTTGAGCCCCAGCCAATTGATGCTGTGGGTCCAATCTGATGCAGACCAGGAGCCCTGCGCCACACCTTTGTTGAGATGGGCCCCCCAGCCTAGTAAGCTGGCGTCCGTGGTGATCACCAACCTGATGGGATCCTCCCACCACTTGAAGGAACCCAGAGTTTTCTGGTCCATGGGTATGTTCACCCGTGTGTTGGCGATGATTTGCGCCTGCTATGGGCAAAGAAGATGCTGGAGGGATCGAGAATGAAAACGCGCCCACTGTAGTTGTCTGAAGCAGGAAACCATCAGCCCCTGGAGAGATGCTAATGACAGTAGTGGATGTCGGTGCTGTGATTGTATGACAGCAATGAGATTCCGGATCTTGTCCTGCTGTTGACGGGGAATAAATATTCTGTCCTGGGAGGTGTTGATTATCACCCCCAGGTGTTCCAGACATTGCGTTGGAGCCAGATGACTTTTGTCCCTGTTGATTAGAAAGCCATGGAACTCAAGGAAGTCAATGTTCCATTGTACATGGTGTAGAGCCAACTCCTCGGAGGGGGCACGGATGAGCAGGTCGTCGAGATAGGGAACACTGCAATGCCCTCCAGGCGAAGGTTTGCTATCAAGGGAATAAGCACCTTGATTAATGTTCGTGGTGCCGATCCAAGGCTGAAGGGGAGGGATTGATACTGCTAGTGGTGACCCACATAACAGAAGCAAAGCCATTTTACTTACTTTATTTAGATTTTTACCCCGCCTTATCCCCGAAGGCTCAGGCTTTTCTGTGGGCTTGCAGGATGGGGACATGAAGGTAAGCGTCCTTCAAGTCCAAAGATGCCAGCCAATTGTGAGGAGAGAGGGATAGACAAATTGATATTAGTGTTTCCATTTTGAACTTTTGCGGTCTCACCGCCCTGTTCAAGTATTTCAGGTCGAGAACTGCTCTCCACGTCCCGTTCTTTTTCTGTACCAGAGAGAGAATAGAGACCTCTTCCTTTCTCTGACGTGGGAACCTGTTCTATTGCCCCAATCTCTAGTAGCCTTTGAATTTTCTGGGACATGGCAAAATGCCTAATCAGATCACGTGAGCATGGGTATACTCTAAACAACTCCCTCGGAGTGTACTTGAGTCCTATCGAGTATCCCCTGGTAACAGTATCTCTTTCCCAGCTGTCTGTGGTCATCTGCATCCACCTGTTTGTGAAGAGTTGCAGATGGCCGCTGAGAGGCATGGAGAGCGGGGAACAGCCAGCGGAATATTCAGGAATCCTGCTTCCGGGCAGGAGACCCCAATCTTTTGGAGTGAGGGGAGGGATTTGTGTACCTGTGTGGTCTAGATCCCCGGCCACGATATCCCCGGCCTCGAGACTGGGATGGCCACGAAGCACTCTGGGTTTGGCTCTTCCTCGAGTTGAAGGAGAAGCGCCGAAAGGGACGAAAGAAGCTTTTAAACGATTGCACTTGATGCAATGAGTTTCTTCTCCTTATTTGAAGCCTCAGCGAGGGCTTTATCGAGAGCAGAGCCGAAGAGTTTCCCTCCTTTAAACTGTCCATTTGCCAAGAGGTTCTTAGTGTGTGTGTCTGCACGCCAAGAGTGGACCCAGAGTCTGCGCTTGGCAACTACGTTGGTCGCCATGCCCCTAGCCGCCCAGGTGATGGCATCCATAGAGGAGTCAATTAGAAAAGTGTGCGCCAGGGTAATATTATTGGCGGGTTTGCATGACAAACTCAAGAGATCCTGTTCCTTGCCTATCTTAAACCATCGCATGACAGCTCTAGACACACAGGACGCTGTTGTAGCCATACGCAATATGTTAGCTAGGGCCTCATAACTCTTTCTAAGACCGATTTTTCACCCCTTTATCAGTTGCATCTTTAGGTAGCAAATCTCCTTCTGAAGGGAAGATGGATTGACATGCTAGGGAGGCAGCTGCTGCATCAACCTGAGGCACCTTGAAGACTTTATCACTGTGTTTATTAATTCTTCTCAAGTCTAGCCAGCTCAAATGTAACCTGTTGCAGGGTATCCAGTTGTAGCTGCTGGACTGGATCTAACATAGGGCCCCTCCTTACTGTTTGGTGGGAGGCGCAGGAGGCCTCCTCCTCTTCTTCTTCCTCCCATCTGTGCAAGGCTCTGTCCACCTTCTGGGAGCAGGCCTTGGCGTGGCTCACCTCCTGGGTAGCAGTTGCCACCATTTCACTTTCCTTTCCCAGGCTGTGAGTCGCAGCCTGGTGGGCAGCGGCTCGGCAGGTTTTGGCCGTTTCAGTCATGCCTGCAGGTTTTCCCCCACGCAAGAGGGCGTACCCCTTGCAGACGACCCCTGCACCTGCTTCACCCTGGTCAGTACCCTGGAGCCGGAACCGGGGGGCTGATCGGAGGCAGCTGCGCTGATGTAGTTGTTGGCGCCCAGAGGCGCTGTAGAAGTATCGGGGAATAATTCCCTCAAATAGTGAACTACATCCCTGTTTGGGGCAAAAAATCCTGTCTGGATGCAGAGCACCATTGCTGCACTCCTATCCGGTCCAGAGGCAGACTTTCAAACTGGAGACTGAAGGCGTGCTCTCTCTGCACATGCCCAGTTGGAAGTCTGTGCTGCCTCCTGCTGGCCATGGAGGAGAATACTCCCTGCATCCGAATAACCAGATGAAGAAGCTATAGCATGAGAGTAAATTCATCTCTGCCCACTGGAGAAGACGACAGGCTTCCTCGTGCAATGCCTTTGATCTGGATCTCCCGTGGTTCCTGATGTATACCAACGTTGTTCTGTTGGCGTGGGAGCACCTGCTAAAATGGCAAACTGCTAGGTGTATCACTCTAAGCTCAAGTCAATTCATGCTGTGAGCTAGCTCTCTATTGAATAGCTGCCCCCCTTGTGGGCTCCGCAGCTGTGAAAACTTGCATTGGTTGTAATGATCACCCTTTTATTAATAATAATAATAATTATTAGCATACATTTATAAAGCACCAGCAATGTACCTGGCACTTTACAAAGTAATTGAATATTGAAGACATGGTCCCTGCCCTAGGGTTTACAATCTGAGGGGGGGGGGGGGACGAAGGAAGGGAACAGAGGGAGAGACCAGGAGTGTAACATTCATGAGGATGCGAGGCCCCAGGTAAACACGCCTGGCTTGGTTACATCGAGAATGATGGCTGGTTGGTCCACGTGGTGAGGATACGAGTACACAGACCTTAGGTAATAGATTGTACTGGATGGAGGGTATCAGCAGGAGTTAGGTGAGGGAGCGAGGAGTCGGGGAGGGCAGAGCGGAATAGGTGGGATTATCTTAGTCTCTACCCCTAACTTGAGCCTGTTCGAATGAGGGGGCACTGATCATAATGCACTCAAAGCACCATCCAGAGGGAAACCCTTTGTCCTACCAGGGGTCTTGGGAATATACTCTGCCAGATACATCTGAAGAGTCTGAACCTTTCTTTTTGCTGGCTTTTTCCTTGAGTTCAACAGCCCTCTGGACCCTTCTCGGGATCTTATCCTTGCAAGACAGAGGGAACCCACATTCCTGGTCCTCTGCCTCATGGGCTGGGACTGCCTCAGATTCTATGGGCTGCTGCTCCAACTCCTTAGAGGCCTCTGATGCCTCTGCATGCTCCTCCTCTGCGGGAGGATTACTCAGTCTGGATTGTTTTTTAGGCTGGTGAGGGGTGTAGTCCTCACCCGAAAAATCTGCATTCTCCTCCATCTCAAATCTCCCCTTCACTGAGAGCCTCCTGTCCCACAACCTCCTCCTCAGAGAAAGAGATCACTTGCTCTCTCAGATCCACCTCCTGAGGGGGGTTCTTCCTATGTCTCTTGGACATGAGCTGCTTGCCCTTACTGGCGCTGGATCTGTCCTTTAAAGCATGCTTCCCTCCTTGGCCATTAGCAGGAGGAATTCGAGGTCTTTTTTTTTTTTGTCTCCTGGGGTTATGACTCTTCAGGTGCTCCAGAGAGGCCAAGATTTTACTTAGTCCATCCATTTGTAAGATTTCTACAGGAGAAAGGATGGGGGACCTCTCTTACTGGTTTGTGTGACAGCGGTTACACTTCCTCCTGAGGGGCCTTGACCGATTCCTCATGGCGGGACCTCTCTGGCACCATTGCTGTTTGGCGCACTTTTACTTTTGCTTTCGGTCTGGCCTCACCAGGCGCGCTGATCCCTTCAGCAGCAGTCAGAGCCGCGAAGGGAGATAATATGCTGACTAGCGGAGGCAGAGGGACCTGGTAGCGGCGAGCTTAAAAAGTGAGGAGAAAAACCTCAGAGGGAATTCTCTTGAGCCCACCCTTCTCTCCAAGCTGTGCCCACACAGACGGTTGGTAGGGGGATGAAAGCAGGGAGGCCTGAAGACCTTCATGAAGGTGTCCAGAAGCAAGAGAATTAAAGCCTGTGAGGCTTTCCTACAAAAATCCTAGGCTACAGAGATGTTAGGGAAGGAAAACTGCCGGAACTGCAGAGCACACTTCAACAACCTCTTACCTACTTCGAGGGAGAAACCCACCTGAGAAAATGAAGCATGCACAGTTGGACTTTAGTCTGTCTCCTACTGGTTGTGTTGGAGATTGCTCCCCAATGTAAAGAATACCTATCCTGGGAACATTAGGATAAGTGGTTCTTTTACTATCTTGGTTTCACAATAAGACTTCCATTGTCAAAATGCTGTGTTAGTGTCTTGTTAACCACAATGTGCTTTAATATTTTGAACATGAAAGGTGTTGCTGATCAGAAGGTCCCAAAATCAGAAACTTGGCAGGCTCAACATTTAGTGAGCTTACACAACTCATTTAATTTAGACTCTTCTTAGAAATACAAAACAGCAATAGGTAAACAAACACTTTCAATAAACACATGACACTTCAGGGTTGCAAACTGGGTTACCTTGTAGATATCAGTTAGTGCATTTTTACTGGGGAATTTCATTGCATTTAATTGCACTGCAGGGCCTGTCTCAGTTGCTTCATTTTCACTGGCTTTGGGGGTCAGGAATAGCATAAAAGGCTGAGTGGTACCGATAAGCTGGTTATCCACCTAAAAATGTAATGAAAAAGCAGACAAACGTTACATCTATTCAACATAAAACTCATGGTGACGTTCAAGCTGTTTTACGTTGAAAAGATAAAAACTCGCAAAGTGAGCAAGGCTAGCTGATGATCACTCAGACATGAGATACAAACACTAATATACACTTCATTTTTCTGAATCACTGCACTAAGGTCCGTTCAAGAGCATTCTGAAATATTTCTTCATTGCCAACATTACTGTAACGTAGGCTAATTAACATTAACATTTTCATATAGGAGAAAATAAATGATAAGGATGATTGGTTCATTTGATCTGAATTTCTAAAGACATAAATTACAAAGCATTTATCAGCACAGTTATAGAGAATCAAAATGCTCTCTGCTTCTGAACCCCCCTATCCCACCACATTTAACACAAATATGTACAGTTATAATACCTGTGTGCCGGCAGGAATAATTTTAATAAGGAAGTAAAATATTTAAGTTTGCTTTATTTTCTCTGAAATAAGGCAAGATGAAGTGACCTAGTTTTTGTTCGTGGATTTTGAATCTTACACAACTAGATACAGGAGGAATAGAAAGGCACAACCTATAAAACAAGTTCTGTATTGGGAAAAAGTCCAAGAACAGCTTTAAAATACTGTTTGACATAACTCCAAGTACAATAATATAGGTACCATTGTTGCTTTCATTTACCAATGTCTCTCATAGGCATAGTACTATGTGTGTTTTTTTTATAATAAGAAGAAAGGGGGGATATGATTGGTTAGGTTTATGTAAATTGTGTAAGACAATGATATTCAACAGTTAAAAATAAAAAAGGTGTGTAGAGACCGATGAGAAATAGCCAGAACAGTGTCTCAATAATCTGTACACAGCAGAGGACAATGAAGCAGCACAGGTGCAAAACATTAACTCTGGATCTGCGATCAAACAAAGAGAAAAGAGCTTAGAGTGAATTCTCATCTGTTCTGAGAGAGTAAAAAACAGCAAAAATAGTCAGGAAAAAAGAGCTTTTTAAAATGACCAGCCATAATTAATCATCTGACAAGAAAAGAGAAATGGAAAAACCCCTGAAACCAGCACACATTGTAAGCAGATACCAGATTTACTATTTTAGCTTTTGCACTAGTTCTCTCTAGTCTATACAATACAAAATGTAAATTAAAAGAACATTTCTTCAGTTCCAATTTAGAATTAAGCCATATCAAAATTTGTGTGTCATGTGCAACCCACTGTGTGCGCATTATGTGACAATTTTAGTAGCTCAAGAGCAAGATCCAGCTCTGCGTGGGTGTGAGGGATATGTGCCAGTGGAGAACACAGATATACCACTGCTTACTATGTTTCACCCCCCTACTGACCCCTGAGATGGGTGGAGTCTAGAGTGAATGGCAGAGATGATGAGACAGGGAGGCGGGGCAGGAGGTAGAGGTGGGCCAGCAGTAGTCACCAGAGCAGACATGAATCATGCCCTGCTCCCGGAGGATAATTGAGTATGCCTGGGGTCGAGTAGCACCAGATCCTGGTGCTATATTACCAAGCATCAGGGGCAGAGTGTTTCCTGCATTCTGCAGAAGTGGTGCTGCGCTGCTCGTGTGTGCGCTGAGATGCACTGCCAGTGCCCAACCCCCACACCCTCAAAACAGAGAAGGAGGCTGTCACAGCTAGGTTGGACAGGTCCCCAACCACCCCTAGAGAGCTCATACATTGCGTTATACCTTCCCATCCCACCCTATCCCCATCCCACTTGACAGCTAGAAGTAACCTTTGGTGGGGCTGGGTGCATATGGTTTGAGCTCTTCCATTGGGGCTGAGCCACATGGAGGAGCCTGCCGCAGCCGAACACTGCAGGGAGCAGGCCCCACTTTTTCTTCATCCCCTGAATCCAGCACAGAGGGTCCACTGGCCTATGATGCAGTGCTTCTTCCTCTTCTCTGTGTCATGTCACAAGCCAGAGAATAAGCTGATCGATTAGTTGCACTTGTCTGAGTTTGGAAGAGCCGCAACGTGAGCTCAGGAACTTTGTACCCCAGGGTCTGAAGCATGCTACAGCAGCCTGTATGAGGTTCTGGGAACAAACCAGCAGTGGAAACGCTTTCTCCCCAGATGGGGGAACAGGAGTATGTGTGTGATGTGGGAGCGCATGCGTCAGGGTGGTTGAGCAAGCTGGATGGTGTGCTTCCCCACACACAACTCCAGCTGCAGTGAATTCTGAGGAACCGTCTGCCTGCTGTGCAGTCCCTGCGACTGCTCTGACCAGATGGGCACAGATGATCCATTCAACATCAGGGAGCCAATCCTAGAGGGGTACTGGACCCTTTGGAGTGGCATCGTGTCACACTGAGTTGCCATGGCATCCCTGTTTGGATGGGCTGATGTTGTGCTGCCTAACCCCATGCCTCCTGGTGCAGAGGGCATGGCCAGTGATAACGAGGGGAGGGAAAGGCTCCCTGACCTGCACAGCATCCTGACCGCCAGCGTTCCACCCCAACCCAAGACTTCCGCACGTGCACAGGGGGCACCAGTGTTCTGACCCAAACGCTGCCTGTGCACCGGCAGTAGGCTTAGCTGGATCGGGATCCAATTGTCTTAACTAGCATTTCCTGGGCTTGTAATATTAGTCAAGAGGTTTTTGTTCATATTTAAGGGAAAAAACTCTATAAAGTTTTGTGAAAGGTAATAGGCAACTGGCCTTTATTTTTATGTGTAGGAATATACATGAACAATATTACAGCTGCTTGGTAGAATATACAGGTAGCTCTAAGGGAAAGAAATTGTTGGCTAGTTTACTTGTAGGGATGGGTAGCAGCCGTGAGTCATGCTCTACAGAGTTTTTTTGTGAGTAATAACGACCTTGACTACTAAAGGCTCCCAAACTTAGGAGTTTTCCTGACAGATTTATGGTAGTGAAGAAACATTTTGACCGGTAAGAATCAGAGCAAGCCTATATTATTAACTAATACTGAAATTCCATGCAGCAGAGACCAGACCTGCATTTTTATGGCTTCATCTGAAAAGCATCTCCTGTTCCTAATAGGAACTGCACAATTTGTTGTTTTACATTTCTGAATATGGACAATATCTATATGACCGATTCATCTCTATATCAGTTATGAGAATTAATGCACAAATTTGTTCCAAGGATTTGTTCCCTTACCTGTACATCCTGTATACTGAGTTCAAGCACCTGGCTGGTTGACAACTGGGTGTAGTGAACATTAATTCCAGTAAAGCCTGCAAATATCAGCTCTTCTGGGATTTTGTTAACTAAGGATAATCCAATTCCACCTTCTAGTTTCACTACTACCTATAAACAAAATAAAAAAACAAGTTATTAATGATAATATTTGTCATAAATGATGTGCCAAGCAAATAAAACAAAAAAACTTGCAGGGCTGCTTATGTGCTCACTGCTTATGTTTAAATAAAAATATAAAGATCAGACATGAGGAAAAAACATTAGCTTGAAATAGTGACACGGATTACTGAGGAAGATATTATACACTTATGCAAAAAGTAAACTCACTTCTAATTCCTGTTCTGTGTCTGGACTCTTTAACTTTCGCAAATCTTGTTCTGTAACTGGAAGTTCATCCCCATCACATGATAAACGATCATTTCTACGTTGGTTAAAGTCTGTTATCTAAAACAAAATGAACTACTAAGAAGCGTTTTTCTAATTCAAAAGTAATGTTACTTTTCTTATTCAAAAGTAAAAGAAAATGCATTCTAATTATTAAAACTATGAAGGAAAGGTTTTCCAACTAAAAATAGATGGCTGACAGTATCGCTGAACAAATCAATATCACTGAGACTTCAGAATGAAAAACAATGAAACCGTGTCCAGAAAGTATGGAGGACTTCCATCACCTGTAATACTCGAGTTGGCCCATCTGGGATGACTCTAACTGCTAGTACTCCTGAGCCAGGCCTCATCTTCTGGTTTATAAACTGCTGTTCAGGTGGAACTGGCCCCAAAAGCTCTAGGGAAGTGTCAGGTCCAAGAACAACTTCAGCCCCATCACGTAACCCTGATATTCCTCCTTTTGCCTAAAAGAAAAATGAAAAAGAAAAAAGAAGAGCATATCTAAAACATACCAAAATGTTCTAGGAAATGAAAGAGTCATGTATGTTTAAAAAATTTAAAACAAATTTCAAAATCACTTCTGTATAACAGAACAAGTTATTCTGAATATACTGCAAAGGTATCTTATCTTTCCTATGCTTTTAATCTAATTGCACAACTAGAGAATCCTCTATGGATCAGAACAGATGAGCAGCTAGGCAAGATATACTTTCAGGTAGCACAAGCAACATAGATGAATACTACTATAGAAGTATTTTATTTTAATAAAGTTTCTGATAACTGATCTAGAAGCCAATGAAGTGATCAGCAGTTAACCTGAATCTATAGTTTAAACATTTTCCATGCTATCTTGGAAACAGAAATAATTCAGCTTTGATCAAAATGATTACTGCAGACAAGGTATTCTGCAGAAGTACAGAAAGTTCTTGGGCCTATTTACCATCTCCTGTCTACTGATTCAAAGTTAAAGCCATATACACTGTAGCCCTCATGTGTCAGAAGAAATGACACAACCCTATGAATTAACTAACTCCTTGATATTGAGAACAGCATTTCTTCTGAGCAAGTTTTATTGTATTTTTTTATTATTATTATTATTATTTTACAAGAAAGTTTATTATTGAATTATTCACAATACATATAAAAAAGCAGGTAAGTAGTTGCACAAGTGGGTTACAGTCATTTTGTCAACATTTTTTCCTTTTCTTTAAACATTGAAACTTAAATATAATAAACAAAGAGTTTGCCAAAACAGTATCTTCTTTGAGAATAGTGACTCTGTATGTCATTTTACAGTATTATGACCTATATTGAGTAGTCCTCTAAATATGTCTTTGAGTCCTCTGTTAGCGTGTGACCTTGGATGGCTTCTATGCAGGTATACCATCTTGTTGTGAATTTTGGGGATTTGTCCTCCAGGTTTGCTGAGATTTTTTCCATTGAATACATATACCACATACGTTTTATCCATTCTGTTATCGAGATGTCTCTCATGTTTTGCCAGTTTCAGGCTATTATGTTAATTCCGGCTAAAGCCATTAGTTTACAGGTGTCTTGATGGTAGTTCATTCGTGGTATATTTTGGATAAATTCCCAGTAGAGCTGTTTATGCCCAGAATGGTATTATTAGACCTGTAGCTTTTTTCATGTAGTCCCAAATTATGCGCCAGAAGGGCTGAATCTGAGGACAGTCCCACCAGCAGTGGAGATAGGTTCACCACATTCACGCCAACATAGACCGTGATTGGAACATGCCATTGCTTTGAAATGTTGTGGGGTAAGGTAATATCTTACTTTTATTTGGGGTTCTTTAATTTTCAGAGAGCTTGCGCAATTGTGCACATGTTGCCAAATCAGGTCTATCTGGTTTTCATCAAATTTTTTCCCTAGGTCTTTTCCCCACTTTTTGATATAGGGAGTTTGCTTACTTGTCCTGATCCGGATCAATGCCGGAGAAAGCTCGCCTGGCCCCAAGCCTATTGACATTCTGGCAAAGTTGTAAAACCTGGCTGTTCGCCCAGACCTTTGGGGAGGGGGAGAGGGGAGGTTAGAGGATTTTATCTCCCCTACCCTATTTATTGTTTTAATGTTTTCCCGGACCCTGTTTTGATATTTTGAATTGTTTTGATGTTTTTAAATTGTTTTATATATATTTTATATGGATGTTTTATTGCTGGAAGCCGCCCCGAGCTGTTCTCAGGAGGGGCGGGGTAAAAATTGAGAAAATAAATAAAATAAATAAATAAAATGCTCCATAGATCCTAGCAATTATTCCCATGTTTGGTGAATGGTTAAATAAAATTATTTCAATATCAGTGGTGGGTCTATAGTAGGGGCGGGAAACCGGTAAAATCCGGTATCCGATAATGCCGGTAACCGGGCGTACCAGCATTATCGGATTCGACCCGGTAATCCGGACCGGGTACCGGATTCCGGGGTACCAGATTTTTTTTTACATTGCAGCCATTTAAAAATGGCTGCAATGTAAAAAAACTTAAAGCCCCAGCAAAAAAGTTTTTT
>QEPC01006580.1:1732224-1751892 GCA_003113815.1 Sphenodon punctatus | reverse complement strand
TTTTTTAAAACAAAAATCCAGGCTGGGCAGGGTGGGTGGGGGGTGTCCCCCCTTCCACCCGCGCAGCCTGGGAGGGGGAGGGGGAGGGAATTAATTTATTTCATTGGTTTCAATGGGGACACAGCACCCCATTGAAACCAATGAAATAAATCCGGTACCGGTATACCGGATTTAATCCGGGAATCCGGTTTTCAGAGAACCGGGAACCGGTAAATCCGGTAGCCGGTAAAGGGCCCAGGGTCCCACCACTAGTCTATAGTAATGCTGGATTTTTTCCCTATCCGTATATAGGTTTTTTAGTTGCAAATATTGAAAGACATCTATTTTTGTTTTGCCCCCTAGTTCTTGGATTGAGATAAATTTTTCACCCTGGAATAGTTGCTCTGCTCTCCTGATGCTACATTTGGTAAGTATTTTACGAAGATCAGTGGTTAATTCATTTTCGGTTGATTCTTGGGTATTTTAAAGGGGAGAATGGTGAGGCAAGCTGGGGTACTTTCGTGTGTTTTAAGATCTGGTGCCAGTGCTGAATGGCTGTGTGGGCGAAGGGGTGGGTGTGTAATTTGTTGGCATTGGGTATTGTTCCACTGGTTAGTAACTCCTGGAAATTAGATGCTGCTAATCTTTCTATTTCTACCCAGCCTGTATTTGCTGAGGGGTGGAACCAGTATTTGAGTGCCCCTATGAATGCTGCTTTAAAGTACAGATCTATGTCTGGCATGTTGATTCCGCCTTTGTCTTTTCTCCTAGATAAAATTGTTTTGCTGATTCTGTGTTTTTTCCCTTTGCAGACTGTTTCTAAAAGAGTGTGCTCGCATTGTTTAATGAAGGATTTAAGTAGGTGGATTGGCAGGGCCATTGCTTTATATGGTATTGTGCAGTCATTTTAAATAGGTGAACGTTATCCAACCATGAGGTTTTAAGTCGTCTCCAGGTCGCCGCCTCTGTGCGAATCTGGCTGAGTATGCTAGGGAAATTTGCTTTAAAGAGCTTTTCAGGATCTCTGGTAATATTCACTCCTAGGTATTTGAATTGGGATTTCGTTATTGTGAATGGAACTTGCTTTTCAATAGCCAATCTGTCTTCTTTGTTTTTTGTTACGAGTAGTGCCTGGGATTTATGATAGTTGATCTTGTATCCTGATATTTTACTGAATTGTTCTATTAGAAGGAGGATCTTTGGAACAGTTTTCTGAGGTTGTGTTAAGCAGACGAGCATATCGTCCACGAATAGGGAGATATTATGATGCGTGGAGCCTATTTGTATTCCCAATATTTCTTGTTCTTGACATATGGCACATGGTAGTAATTCTAGGGTTATATTGAAGAGCAAAGGAGACAGGGGACAACCTTGTCTTGTGGCTCTGGATAGATAAAAGGGTTTGGATAGGTTACCGTTTATGAATAGTCGAGAGTTTGGATTGCTTGTAGAAAATTCCCTTTTATTCCCATTTCTTCCATAATAAGGTATAGGCACTCCAGTTCCGAACAATCAAAGGCCTTCTCAGCACTGGTCGAAAGTATTAGTGTTGGAACATTTGTCTTTTGTGCTGCGAAAAGGAGATTGACGGTTTTTCTAATATTGTCAATTCCTAGCCTATTTGGAATGAAGCCTGTCTGACCAGGGTGTATCACCTCCCCAATGATTGCTATCAGTCTGTTTGCCAGTGTTTTTGCAAAGATTTTGTAATCGATATTCAGTAGGGATATTGGTCGGTAGTTGCTACATTTGTCATGGTTTGTTCCCGGTTTTGGTATTAAGAGTAATTACTGCCTCGTAGAATGTGGGGGGCATTTTCTGTGATTCTATAATATTGTTAAAAGTGTTTGTTAAATGAGGGGAGATGATGTTGCTGAAGGTTTTGTAAAATTCTGCTGGTAGGCCATCAGGGCCACATACTTTGTTTTTAATGAGTTCTTTTAACATTAGTTTAAGCTCCTCAGTGGATAGGGGGGCATTAAGAAAGCTAACCTGATCTCGATTGAATTTTGGGATTTTATATATATTGATCAATTCCTTTATCATTACAGGGTCTGGATTGGATGTCAAATAAAGCTTCTGATAAAAGTCTACAAAAGCGCCCTGTATTTCTTCCAGTTTGGTGGTTGTTTTACCACTTGGAAGTTTTATCACTGAAATGAAGGATTTTTTTCTTTTATTTTTTGTCATCCGTGCTAAGACTTTCCCTGGTTTATTGCAATTTTGAAAATAAAAGTTTTTAATCTCTCTCAATTGTTGAGTGATTTTTTGTGAGTCAATTGTGTCGATTTCACTCCTTATTTTTTTGGATTTCAATTTGTATCTTTTTGTTGGGGAATCTCCTATTTCCAATTGCTGCAACTGGTTGTATAGTTCTGCATTTCTTTCCCTTCTTTTTTAATTTATTGCAGTCTTAATGGCTATAAATTTGCCCCTTAGTGCTGGTTTTGCAGCCTCCCATAGAGTTTGTGAGGAGGAGACTGAGCCTACATTTAGGTCAAAATATTCTTTCAGGTCTGTTGCTATTTGTTCTTTATCCATTCACACTTAAGTAGGCCTCTATCAAGTTGCCAAGTTCACCCAGCCATTTGTTCAGGGACCCAACATGTGAATTTAGAAATTATTGCATTGTGATCTGAAAAGGTAACTGGTGTCACCTCATAACTTACACCTCTGTGTAGGGAGTCCTTTTCTAATAGTAAATGATCTATTTTAGAATATGTGTTGTGTACTCTGGAGTGGAGTGTGTAACTTCTGGTGGATGGTTTTAAATATCGCCAGGCGTCTATCAGGGTATCACTGAAGTTATGTTTTTATGAGTATTTTTAAGGAGGGAGCGTGCTGAGTGATCTAGGGCTGACAGTGAGGAATTAAAATCTCCCTGCGTGATTAGTAGGCCTTGTGTTTTGAGTAAAGATGGGTATGTATTTTTGAAAAAATTGGTGGGTTTGTATTTGGGGCATATAGATTGACCAGGGTCACCATTTGGGAGTTTAGCATTCCCCTCAATAATAGGAACCTGCCTTCCTTGTCTTTCTTTAATTGGGATAGTCTGACGTTTACTGATGTTGAGAAACCTATCACGACTCCGGATTTTTTTTTTCTCCCACAAGAGGCATAAATGTCTCCTATATGTCTGCTTTTAAATCTATGAAGGTCTTTTTGTATTAGATGTGTTTCCTGGATGGAAAAAAAACCCCAATTGCCTGATCTAGTAGGAAATTTATTACCTTTTTTCACTTTATAGTGTGGTTGAGGCCCTTGACATTCAGGGTTAAAAATCTCAAGGAGGATTTGTTTCCAGCTGCTACTGTCATTAGGATAGCTAGGGTTTATCTGTGTTTGGTTTATTTGGCCCTATACCAATCTCTAGCTTAATGTTTTGGTTCTTTTTCGTGGTGTGGACATCTGTCAATCTTGATTTACAGAATACAAAATGCCGAGTTAGATCCGGATCAATGCCGGAGAAAGCACAACTTAGTAACTTTACAACATAAAACAGTAACATTAACATTAACATAGGGTATTTTCAGACGTTACGAGATCATGCTCAACCATGGTGAATCACCACATGGTGATCGTGATCCCGTAATGTCTGTTGGGGGGAACAGAAGTTCCCCCACAGATGTTCACCCCGTGAATCATGGGGGGGGGGGAAAATCACATTCAACACGCAAATGGAGGTCCAACACGCATCTCCGTTTGCGTGTTGAATTTGATTCCCCCCGCCCCCCTTGATCAAGGGGATAGTAACATCTGGCCCCCTACCACGGCCCGGAATCAGCGGTGGGAATCCGGGCCATGGTCAATGCGGGCGGGCAGCCTAGGGAGCGTGGGGGGACGGGGCCGTGCGGCCGCAGGTTGTGCCCCCCCCCCCCGGATTCCCCACGGGGAGTGGCCAACATGGCTGTTGGCCGTTACATGTTGGCCCCGGCAGGGAATCATTAGGGTGTTTCCATGGCGGGGCGAATTGAGCCCTGTCATGTCTGAAAATAGCCACAAACAGCAGAATTGGCATCTCGTGCCCAGTGGAACAGTCTGTTCTTGTTTTTTCAGCGAGACTGAAACCATTTGTGGGGGTTGTCATTTTTTGTTATTTCCCCTCCCCCCGGATTTCTCTGGATTTTTGTATACAGGGCCAATGAGGATACACATTCTCCACTGTGCCCTGTCAGTATTTACTTTTGAGCGCATTTCTAGGAATATAAACATACAAATATGTAGTTCTAAAATTGTGAACACATCCAAAGTGAAGTATAGGTAGATAAGTATGCAAAAAAGGACAAAATAACAGCAGTATGGAACTTATCTGGAAATGATTTTGTAGGTGTCAGAAAGGATACATGGTGTTTGAGTTATCTTTACTTGAAGGAGTTGTGTCCTGGGATTCCCCTCCTGGCTTCTGCTACATTTTGTTTTAATATTAGTCTGGTTTCTATTGACTGGGTTTGTGGGCTTGTAAATATATTTCTAGATCCATGGTGTCTTCGAAGATTTTTCTTCGTCCATTAACAAGTATGGCCATTTTAGCTGGGTGCCACAATTGGGGTTTTAGATCTCTGTCAATTAGTTCAGCAAAGTATTTTAACCAGGTTTCTTCGCCTTTTCATGGTTTCCGGTGCATAGTCTGGTTGTAACTTAAGTTTATTGCCCTGGTATTCCATGTTTTGCTTCTTTTTCCTTGCTGAGGCCAGTAAAGCTTCATTGTCTTTAAATTTTAAAAATTTGACAATGATAGCTCAGGGGAGGGGCGGGGGTCAATTTATTTTGTTTGGGTCTTAAGGATCTGTGGGCTCTCTCGATTTCTACATTATGGAGGTGCTGTTGTTCAGGGAAGTTCAAGGTGAAAATCTGGTTGAGCAGCTCCTGCATCCCTCCTGACTCTGCGCCCTCTTTCACCCCCATTATACGTAAGTTCTTTTGCTTTGACCTGTTTTCTAGATCTTTGTATTTGGAGCGTAGAAAGATCACAGATTCTTTTAATTTCGCTATTTCGCTGTCTGTATTCAGGGTTTGATCTTCTAAGCCTGAAATGCGTTCCTCAGCGGTGTCTATGCGTTTGCCCACATTTTCTATTTTTTTGTTCCCCTCTTCCACTGTGGATTTCACCCTGTTAATTTTTTCAATTAGTTCATCCTCGCTGCCTTGATTTCAGCCAGGATTGCTGCCATGCTGACTTGTTCCCCTTCGGGTTCCCCTGGGGCAAAGGGCTGGGCCGCAGCCGCCATTTTTGCACTCACCGTGTTTTCCTGTGCTGATTCAGCCGTCTGCTTCTGTTGACAAAACCTGGTTATCGGCCCTTTCTCTGCCAGTTTTTTTGTGGGGCCCATACCCCAAGGGGTTAGCAAGCAGGTCCTTATTTATTTATTTTTTAAATGAGGTTGTTAGCAGGTTTGGCACGCTTTGTCCGGTTTACCAGAAGGAGCAGGATGTTGGCACTGCTACCTCTCGCGCATGTGCATTGCGCCCCCCATTTTATTGTGTTTTTATTGCATTTTGTGTTTTTATTATACAATCCACCCTGAGCTATTGGTGAAGGGCAGGGTAGAAATTAAAAACAAGCAAACAAATAAATATGGTAAAAATAAGATTTCTCCAATTTAAAAAAAAGGTAATGTGAACTGCAAATTAATATATCAAGCATATGACCAGTTAAAATTTCCTTACTGAATTTGGCTTAGCAAATTTCAAGGAAGAATATTTGGCTCAGGTGATTGTATATTGTATACAGCCACCAAGTTGTTTATTACCAAATGTTTGATGACCAAGGCAGAGTACAATATGTTTGAAAAGACCAGTTTAGTTCCCATTCGTTACACATCCACATTAAAAATACAGCACCATACTGACACTACTATCAGCATTCTTAGCCAAGGGGCTAAGAAGCAAAGGAAAATGTAGATGGCACTGCACTTTAATCATCAGAGGGATCCCTTGAGATCAGGGCTGAAACGCATTGACAGTTTATGTGGGGGAAATCTCACTACTGCTGCCTTTATTGCATCTGTCCTGTTGGTTAGAAGAATTCAGTCTCTAGGGTCTCAATTTGGTAAAAATAGTTTTTAAGAAGGCTGTGAAAGTGTTTTAAAAACATTTTACATATTTTTTCTTCTCTGCGCTTATAATTTAACAGATCTACTTCTGGTTCTTTTCAAAACACTTCCTTCTTGAGTGCATGTACACACTCTTTTATTACTGCAGGGTTACTAATCTATTCAGCTGCCTTTTTAAAATGAATAAACATCCCTGTACATGGAATTTAGAAACAAGAAAAAAGACAGATCAAGAATAGGGCTTACAAACCTTAACATTTAACTACAGAATTCTGAATACTGATGCTGTTGGACTGTAGCATACAAATCCATTCCAGATGCATAGTTCACAAAACAGGCAGCCCTTAATCAAAGTGCTTACTGAGTACCTGCAATAGTCCCTTTTTCACTGTCAGTATTGAGTCTTATTGACACTGCATCATTTTGTTATGAAAAAATTATCACAATCATACAATTTAGCATAAAAAGCATTGTATAACTGGAAGTAGAACTGGAGATGCAGAGAATTTCAAACAGATTTCAGACAAGCAAGGGATGAATATGATTAACAGAGAAAGTCAACAGTAAATAGTTTTTAAAAATAAATTTAAATGTGCACTTTTTTCAGCGTACAGGAAGAGCATTTTAAAATTTGACATACTCTTGTGACCATATATTTTACTACCTACATGCAGATTTATCAGACATGCATGGGATGGTTGCTGAAATGTTGAGTTTCACAAAAATTGTCATGCAGCATGTTTTCAAGGAGGTATGCATGAACGAAAGACAGATTGAGACTCTGGAAAAATCTGGCTTTAACACACAAAGGGCCTGTTTTTCAGAAGTGCTACGTTCCCACAGCTCCAAATGACATCTCTCAAGAGTTGTGTGCATTCAGCTTTGTCGAAAATCAAAAAGTTCAAACCAAGTATCAGACTTGGAAGCCTGAAGTTAGGCATGTAACTTCATGCCTAACTTCAGTCATGTAACACTGGATGTTAGCATATAAATATTTGACATCAAACATGGGAGCTACATGTACTCAGCATCTTTAAAATTCCATGTAAACATGTACATTTATTTATGTATTAAAATATTTATATCCCGCCTCTTCTGCTCACAGCAGCTCGAGGTGGCTAACAATAAAAACACAAATACAAAAATACACCATTAAAAATAGCACAATACATTAAAATTCAGCTAAAACGGGGGGGAATAATCAACCCCTACCACCGTAACCCATCCCATTCACCCATCACCCTCACCTGGCGGAACAGCCAGGTCTTGAATCTTCATCGAAAGGAAGGGCGGTCCGAAGCCAACCGGGCCGTTGCCGGAAGGGAGTTCCACAGCCTAGGTGCGGCGACCAAGAACACCCTCTCCAGAGTTGCCCCCAAGGATACACAGGGGTCACTCCAGGGCCCGGGGAATCAGGCGGTCTCACAGGTAGGAGGGGCCCAAGCCGTTTAGGGCTTTATACGTCAAAACCAACACCTTGAATCGGGCCCGGAAAACTATAGGCAGCCAGTACAGGAAACAGAGAACCGGTATAATGTGCTCACGGCAACCCATCGCCATTCTGCAGCAACTGCAGCTTCTAGACCATCACCATGGGTAGCCCCATGTACAGCATGTTACAATAGTCTAGTCTCGAAGTAATGAAAGCATGGATGATAGTAGCCAGGTCGGAGTCTGAGATATATGGCCAAAGCCGCCGCACCAGATGTAGTTGGCGGAACGTGCTCTTGGACATCCAGGTGGAGCCTGGTATCGAGCAGCACTCCCAGACTGCGAACCTGGGGAACCAATGGGGGACGAACCCCATCAATAACAGGGGACATCACATCCAAGTACATGTTAAGAACCCCAAAACTGAGAATTCTGTCCAGTTTCCTAAAGCTTTTTGCTTGCAAATCCACAGAAAAGATGCTTATATATTTTAGACTGATAAAAATGCTTGGAATAAAAAGGGGCCTTCTAATCTCTCTCTCTGGGTCTCTCTTTTACAGAACTGCCCTGATAAAGAAAGCTTTCATTTTGCTGATATACTAGACAATCAGACTCAGCACCATGCATTTTAACCTTCAAAAAGAAGTAACGACAGAACATTAAAACTGACCTGTACAACAAGCCCGTGCATACCACAGGTTAGCTTCCCATCTAGAAAACTCCACGTCTGAGTAGTACTGCGCCGTCGATCTGGTTTTCTCAGCATCATGGGCTCATACCTATGAAAATTAAGTGAAAGAATGTAAGCTTCCATGCTTGGATTGATGGCAGAAAATTCTTTAGTTACATTTACCTATTTATTTCTACTTTAGATTCCAAGCACTTTGCTCTCAAAAGCATTTTTACAAACTTCTGCTGAGTTAAATTAATTTTGGAATCACAAAAGTATACAGGCCAAAACTAGATCTTATGTAAGATTGACAGCCTAATTATTAACAGACACAGGATACAAAGCTGTGTGTGTTGAATTTATCAAGTAGGCTCTAGAAAGAGCATTTTCTGGGGTGAGTAAATAATTCAGTTTACATATACCTTTACTATCCAGCCTCTCTCATGATAGTGTCCAGTTGATATAGACACTTGTTCACTAGCAACTGTTCTGAGTCTCAACATCTATTAGATTGTTATAACCTTTGGTTCCAAACAGCCTATGCTGGATGCAGATTACTAATGTAGCTGTGAAGTGTGCATATCCCACTATCCCTTTTTATTCTTTTCTATCATTCCACTCTTCCTTTATTTTAAGAGAATCAGAATCTTTAGCCATCATACAGAAATGATATC
Source organism: Sphenodon punctatus (assembly GCA_003113815.1). NCBI lineage: Eukaryota > Metazoa > Chordata > Lepidosauria > Sphenodontia > Sphenodontidae > Sphenodon > Sphenodon punctatus. The sequence continues at coordinate 1,743,085 of QEPC01006580.1, read as the reverse complement.
TGAGGCACCTGTTATCCGTGACAGCAGCCAGGCCTGCAATATCTAAAATCATAGATGATTCAACAGATCGAGGAGGTGATGGCTTATTGGGATTATGAGGAACAGAGGAGCCTTCATGGCAAAGCATTCCAGTGCCGGTCATCCTCCACAGCTGGGATCGTTTCCCTGGCTCCTGTAGCACAGATATAATCAAGGATTAGACTGCCTACAAACAGTGCAATAAATAGCACGTATTCGGATATTATTTAATTCACTTAGATATGAATTTTGAAATTATGTATTTGCATTTACTGTACAGATTCTAAGGCCCTTTTCAAATGGACTGCGGTGGGTGGGGGGATGAGTGTGCACCCACGGTGGGTGGAGGTGGGAGTGCATCGGTTCCCACAGGTGCACACCCATCTCCACGCATGGAGCAACCAGCACTGGAGCCCGTTACTCCGTGCATGTGTGGAGGGTGGAGATGGGTGGAGCGCAGGAGTGAGCATGCACCCCTACTCACTTCAGGCGCCGTTCCTACAGGTGGCCAACCCATCCTCCCCACACCATAGGCTGCATTCACACAGGCATCCCGCACCTACCGCTCACGTGTGGGGGGGGCACCTGTGCGAAAAGGCCCTTACACAGGTGCTAACAGCATATATCAAAATAAAATCTCCAAACATTCTCTCTCGTCAAAGGCATTTCATCTAGAATATTATCATTTATGTAAGACATATGTCAATTCTACACATACTGGTTACTCTATGGAAATTAAGGGCGCTTTTAAACGAGACAAGAAACGCAGCTGATCCTTTGATCAGCCGCCTTTCTTTGTGCTTGTTTAAAAGTCTAACCTGCTTTGAAGCCGGGTCTTCCCCGCGCTAGACCTGCCCGGCGATCCTTCCCCCTCCAACGCGGATCCCCGATGTGCCGGCTTTAAGCCGCACTTCCGGGTCCCCTTTCTAGAGTTCGCACGCGTAGAAGGACGCGCATGCGCACAGAGTCTCTGTGACGGGTCTGATGCTCTTCTGAACATCAGACGCGTCGTAGAGAGGAAGGCAGGGGGGAGATGCCGGCAGTGAACGATTCCGCTTGTGAGCGGGATCGTTTAAAAGCACCCTAAGCTGTATTAAGTCAGCCAGTTCTATACAGGGAAGACGGTTGCTATGTTGGTTACATGCCTGAGGAAGGGCTCTGTGTGGCCTGAAAGTTTGTATACTCTCACCAACAGTACTTTGTCCAATAAAAGATACAATGTGAACTATCTTGTCTCCATCTCAGCCAACTCTAGATTTCTATTTTAAAAGCATACACTTATTTAAAAGTATAATTACTTTTCTTTGAAATTTTGTAAAATATACACTTGTTTTACATTGTGATATTATTTTACAATAGAAATACTTCCATCTGCAACTCCAGTATCATTTACACTTTACTCTCATTCCACATAGCTATTTGAAGTCTAAATCCCACCCATCCCCCACGTCTCATAAATTCCGTTCCCAGTGTTACCTTCTGTTTATTGTATTGTTTTTCTAACCCCATCCCTCAACCTGTCTCTTCAATATCACTGATTAAAAGTGTTATGCAAATACTAAGTATCATTAATATAATGTAAATGAATTTAGAGGCTTCTTTGTTAGAATAATTTGTTCCTAAACCTAAAATGTACTATTTTTGTAATAGAGTTGAAGAATTTTGTTCTGTTGTCAAATACAAAGTTAACAAAATAAGCAATTGGGCAAAACATGGGTACTAACCAAGTCTAGCAGCATTCATTTGCTGTATATTCTAAACAATATACACTTTCTGAAACCTCACACTGGAGTCACATACCTTTTTTTTTAATATGACTCTCTGTGACTTCTGAGAAACATCTAGGACAAGCTCTGAACAAGTAACATCTTTGTTTGAAGCAACTGGCCTTCCCGTTCCTTCCTGCAAACTAGAAAGTTCACCATGAATTTAGACAGACCTTTTTGTACAATAAGTCAGACCCACACCAAATTAACAGGACCATTCACAGCTTTAAAAGTAGTCAAATTAAAATCAAGTTAAATTACAAATAATTTCCCTTCTCACTTCCACAATGACTAGGATAATCAGTTAGGATTATTCTTATTCTCATGTTCTTAATCGGTGCTGTGTGACAAGTATTATAAATGTGAGCTGAACTAGCGCTGAAATGAGAATAGTTTGATTCTTGCAAGAATTGAGAAACCTTAGTGAGATCTCAAAAAGATCTCACTAATGATGCAAAATCTCACAAGATATCTTGCACTATTTTTTAAATTATTTTTTAAAATCACTTTGATACACAAAATGGCTGCTGGGCCGTACATGCACAGAATGGCCCTGGCAGCTATTTTGTGTATGTGTGGTGATTCCCACCTCCACTACTCCCCCACCCCCACCCCGAGATGCTGCGGCCATCTCGCTTCCCTTCTCTGCCCCTGCAGAGAAGCCAAGCAGGGAGAGCAGTCCCAGAGCAGCCCCTAACTCGGACAAGCAGCCAGGGGTGTCAGCCGGGGTTTGGGCATAGGAGGAAGCCATTCTCAAGATTCTTGCATTTCTCGGTGAGAATCCAGGCAATTCCTGGCTTGTTCTCGTTTGCAAGAACAAGCCAAGAATCCTGATTCTTGGCAAGAAATGCAAGAAAGCGAGAACTGAGTTTCAGCCCTAACCTGAATGCTGAATTCATAGTTGGAAAGGTATGGGTTTTTTCCGTCCAATTCAATTCAATAGAAAGAGTTTCCTTACATTATCAATACTGTTAAGGTGGAGTCACAAATCTCATGATAGCTTAAGTTTTTGAATGTTTTGTCACTTAGCAATACTAATACAATCAGACTAAAACACAAAATAGCCCCTACCATTTAGAACAATTAACGTCAACATGAAACTGTACTGAATATATTACAAACATCAAAGTACAAAGTACATATACCCACAAGGTGCATTCATCAATATTCCGTGTACCATAATGGAAATGGCTTTTAAAGGAGATAGCTTCAATTGATGGTTAAGTACTTGCTGTTTAGTTTCAATACACTCTCTTTAGTATAATATAAAATGGTATTACCCTGAGAATGTATATGTAGCAGCAATATAAATGAAGTTTTCATAATAAAGCTGTTTACTGTCTTGAAAATCATTCATGCTGCAGGTGACTTCTGAAGAGCCTGCCCCTTTAACAGTCAGAGTTATAAAAGGTGGTAGGGTGGGCTCATCCCATGCATAATCCAATGAAGTCACTGGCTTAACTTCAGTGCTGAGTCTGGGCTCTGCAACACCATGCTGAGTAAACACAGTTGGGACCTACAACAATAATGAAAGAGAAGTTTAGAAAATTGTACATTAAGTGATTTGCTTGAGTAGTGTATGGCTATGGATATCTAGCTTTGCTAGAAACTACTTATTTTCTATGTCATTCTGTATACAGCCACTGTGATGAGGAGATACTTGGATACATGTAGACTACAGGTCTAACAAATACGTAATGGTAAAGGTTAAACATGTATGTAATGTGAAAGCTGAGAACTGGAAACTCACTTCATGCAATGGAGAAATGCTAAGTCATGACCTTGAGCAAGTGTGTAATCAGAAAAAGCCTAACAGACACTAGCAATAGCCCACTGAGTTGCAAATGGACTTCTTCCTGTGGATGTGACTGAAAGCACAGAGTCACCTGGCTGGAAAATCAAACAAAGGACCCTGGAAAGGTACTTAAGAGATCAGCTTGTTGAGTTTGAGCATGATCTGCATTTCAGCTTCACCTGCATCATCACATCTTATCAGCCAGAGAAGAGCTGCACTAAAGAAACTATGAAATAAGGACTATTGGGAACGCTAAGACTGGTACCCAGCTAAGCTTTCCACCGCTGGCTGTGACGTGAACTGAAATAGCCTTGGACCTTGATTAGGGTAAGCCTAAATCAGGAGCATCCAAGTACAGATAGGAATGCGTTATTGGGTATGTTATTTTGATTTCTGTACTCTCAAGTATAATCTTGTACTGCATGCTTATTCATGATTTATTCATTAAACTTCTTTTAACTGAACTTAGTATGGTCCAGTGGAATAGCTAATCCTAATATTGGCAGGACACAGTTTGATGTTAATTCTGTGTTTAAAAACACAGACGAAACTAGAGAGAAAGAGTCTGTGTTGGGAAACTCTGTGGCTGAAAAGGTGGCAAGAAGGTTCACCTGTTGTTGGCTCAATCAGTTCTAGAGAGAGAGCTGGTCCAGTGAGAGCTGCAAGCCAGGGAAACTGAGTCATGACAGCCTAGAGTGGGGGAGCGAGACCCCAATCTCATGACAAGCCACGCAAGATGTTATCCCACTTTGGGCAATGTTACCATGTGATGCAATGCCTCATATGCCTGGTGGCTGCCAAATGCCTGGTGCTGCTAGACCTCAAAAAAATAAACCTAAAATGTACTATTTTTGTAACAGAGTTGAAGAATTTTGTTCTGTTGTCAAATACGAAGTTAACAAAATAAAGAATTAGCCAAAATACGGGTACTAACCAAGTCTAGCAGCATTCATTTGTTGTATATTCTAAGCAATATACACTTTCTGAAACCTCACACTGGAGTCTCATACCTTTTTTTAAAAAAACAAAACATCTCGTGGCAGGGCAGACAACCAGCTACTCTACGCAATGTGTCCTCAGAAAAAGTCCACTCTTCCCAGGCCCCCAAATCCATCCACCCAAAAACTGATTGGGGGAGATCAGGACCCAGAGGAGCACGCATGCACCCCTCTTTCCCACCCTGATGTCCCACAATCAGCTGTTTGTTGGGGTAGGAAGAGGGGTGCATGCATGCTCCTCCCAGGCTCCCCTCCCCTGTGATCAGCTGTTCATGCGCTCCTTTGCCCTCCTAACAGCTGCCTAGCAGCAGTGGACCCAATTCTCGTTGCAGCAGGAATCGGAGCATCCAGCACTGGGTGGCCAGCTCCTCAGCCCACCCTGGGGCATGGAGATGCTGGTGATGACTGCAAGGAAGCAGACTATGTGGCCAGTTCTCCCCACCGACCTAAAGCGTGGCGGCTGCACTGGCCCATCACGGGACATGCAGAAGATCTGGACCACTGCAGCTCATGCAGATGCACCCTAAGTTATTTACTTGAATGTTAAAATATAATCTACACCACTTTTGCCTGACGATTAATGTTAATATGTTTTGCATTTAAGTTACACATTTTTCCCCCCAAGTCTCCCTATGCCTTGGATATTATTTTACATGTAGGTAGGTGAACAGAAACACAGCTAGGTTAAGTGACCTGTTCAATGTGACAACATAAATTTCACAGTCTGGAAAAGAACTCGGCCATCATGACTCCCATTTTCTGCTCTAACCATTGAATACCCTCATTTGGTATAGAAGCAAGATCTAACCTGTTCTGCACACACTGAGCCTTCCTACAGTCAGCATTCAAATAATGTCTCATTTTAGGCATCATTAGAGCAAAGTGGCATAATACAGCAAGTAGGACATTGAGGACAGAGATTCAGGAAGACTGGATTCTCTTCCCAGTTATGCTAAAGTGTTGTGTGGCAAAAGGCAAGTCATAAATTCTCAATGACTTAGTTTCATCTCACGTTACATGGGGACAGTAATTCTTACCCTTCTTTGCAAGTTATGTATGAAAGTCACACTAAAGGCACAATCCTCCACTCATTCAGGTCAATGGCAAAATTCCCACTGACTTTTATGGTGGAAGCCAAAGCTTACTTTATAAGATGGGGGTTTCTTGATAAATACCAACCTGAATTAAAAATTTTCAAAAATATTTCAAAACAGATTATTGGTATGTGAGAACTGATCTCTTCACTATGCAAACAGAACTGCTTTCATGTACAGAGCATTGGGGAATAAGTCAATTCATTACACATATAAAAGTTCTTTACCTTGGAAAAATTGTCTATGCGAAAAGGAGGAGGTAACTGATCAGTGTCACTGAATGAGACGCGGTATGTGGCTCCTCTAAGGGTAATTTCTACTCGTAAAAAGTAACATTTTCCAAGCGTTTCCCTGCAGGATGTTAACAAAACAGTACAGTATGTATCAAACATCTGAAAGTATAGTCACAGAACTAAGCTAAAAATAACGGTTTGACACTGTAGCTACTGAGGTAAGTAACAAAGCTATCACTGGCTTTAGAAGTGTAAGATCAGAGCCAGAATTGTATGAGGTAAGGTGAAATTGCTACCAAGAATATTTCTTTAACAGCAAATTAGGCATATATGAAATTTGAAAGAAAAAAAAAAGCTATGAAAAAAAGAGTTTGGTTGAAAAAATAAAGAAATCTAATCCTCCAACCTAAACACATCTTGCTTGGGCAAGACTTTCAAAGCAAGTGTAATTATATATTATCACTTTATCCAACTGCATCAAGTTCATCAACTGCAACCACCCCATCCTATACATAAACTGAGTCATCTCCATATTGCTAAAATCCTTGGAATTTAACATTTCTGGACCATAACACTTTAATGTAACATTCCACTAAGAACAGAAAGCAGTTCAACTATTTGCAAAACTATTTGCTAAACAGCAAATGTAAATATGCATTCTTGTCTCTTTTAATCAAGATCTTGGACATGCTTTCTAACTGGTGAAGTCTAATTTTTTTTTCACATTAACCCTAAATAATCTCAACACAAGAGAGAGAGGTTTATGCCCTAGATTAATGAACTCAAAATCATTAACTATTTGCCTCATTATCAGTGATTTAAAAAAACCAACAAAAAACCCCCGAACTTTTAAGTAAGTCACCATGTAGAGTACACACCTCATATTAATATGGAAAGAACTATTTTTGTTGACTTCAAAGCCCCCAGACCAAATGCAGTTAGGAACATCCATTAGGCGAACACACAGCAATTGATCGTAATCATTGCGTGGCCAATGGAACACGACACTAGAACCAGGAAGAGTTGAGATATAGCCATCTGGATTGGAGGTACCCTAAGAACAAGGGAGAAGGGAAAAACAAAAAACCTGGTAACAGCAACACAATTAAAAAGAATATACAACAAATAATAATTTGCATTGTTCCAGCCCCTTTTGTTCTGAAGGATTCTAAAGCAATTTACAAATACATAAAGTCAACAACACTTCAGTTTTCTAGGGTGGAGGACGTAGGACCAATAATGAGAAGAGGGAGAATATTTTTCATGGGCGCAATCCCAAATCCTGCACTTTGTGGCTTACACGCAGGCATGTGCACAGAAACAAGCGCACACCTTAGTGCCCATAGGTGAGGCCAAGGAAGATGCACACATCGCATGTGCCACGTGCACACTGCGCAGGGCTTGGGATCAGTCCCATGTTGTTGGAATCTCTAAGAAGAGCTGTTGTAATTTATTACAGAGATGGGAAAATGGAATATACTGTAGTTCATGTCCTCAGAAATCAGACAGGACACCATATTTTACTGTCTATTCCAAAAGACTTATAGGATCATCTATATTTACCTCTTTCAAAAAAACTAAATCAATTCTACTGTTATTTGAACATGACATAATGACAATTTCCCTCCTTTATAAAGAGTCTACTACGAAAAATGTTTGCACAATTTAAAAAAATTCTGTTTAAGAAAAAGTCCTCTTACCTGACCTCTGGCAAATTCCCGCTGGGCAAAGGCAAGCTTGTGTGTTGATTTATTATCTAATAGGTAACGAGGTGCGAATGTTACCATGCAAGTGTCAATATACCGACCTCTGCCCTTCTTAACATCAATACCTAATAATAAAACACAGTCTGTTTTAAGTAATAAGTTTTATTGTAGGCCACATGGCCATAACAAATAGCCAAAGCATCAACAATACAAACAACAACAACAACAAAAAAATCATCAATCAACCACAACCAATTTAAGAACAAAACACAGGTCCTGTCATAGAGCACACAATTCCCTATCCATCAAGATACCCAGACGGAAGGGACTACCTTCATAACTTACCCTACCCCCCTTATCCAATCCCCCCCACCCACTACCAGAAAATATATCGTTATTATGTGGACACATTTCCACTTCAAGTTTCCACCGAATGTGAAGGGCTATAACGGCAAAGATTGATACCAGTTTAGATCTCATTAGAACAGAATCTTTCAACAAATAGACAAGCTGCTGGATATTGGATCCCAGAAAATCCACTCCAATAGCGAGTCGAAGCTGGCTACGCAAATCATTATACAAAGGGCACTTCAGCAAAAAATGACCTACGTCTTCCACCTCCAAACAACAGAGGCATTTGCGCTCAGAAAAGGGAACTCCCAGATATCTCCCACGCACAACAGTTATATCCAATGTCTGCATTCTTAAACTGGTAAATACCTTCCTAAGTTGAGGGTCTATTAGACCATGAATATATGACGCACCCCCTTCGGGCGGAATACAGAGTCTGTTAAAAATAGCTATAGGCCACAAAATTACTTAATAGGAAAACATAGACTTTTACAATCAGATGCCTTTCTCAGATGCAGTCTATACCTGGAATGAATTTTGAATAATAACAGCAAACCCAACTTAGTTTAAAGATGCCATCTTCTACACTTTAAAAAATCATCTATGAAGTGGGATGTAGTTTGTGGACAGCTAACAAGATTGCCCTGAAACACGGCAGCCCACACAACCGTTATGGGATCTTTCCCAAAAGTTAGTTTTATTTTCCTCTCCTCAAAGAATGTCTTAATCCATTTTGACTTGAAGTCTTAAAAATGAGAAATAAAGAAATCACCACGAGCTACGTATGAACAAATGATTTTTGTCCCATCCTGAAGTTGAAATGAATGGCAGAGTGCTGAGGAAAAAGGAGTACTTGTGTCCTTGTGCTTGGGGAACAGTGAAAGAGAAGTGAATGGTTATTCTTCTCACATTCCTCTTTCCATCATACCTAATTACTCTTGCTGTTGTAATTTATTAGAGAGATGGGGAAATGGAATATACTGTAGTTCAAACCAGGTGAGCCAGAAACTTGTTTAAACAAAGCCTTAAAGCACACGGATGAATACATTAGTCACAACAGCGCCTAACAGCTAATTGCTAACAGAAACCTTTCAGGAAATTAATTAGTTATTTGGTCTTTATGGCTCCAAAAAAATGGGTCTTTTCAAACTACACCTTACTAGGAACAGTAAAAGAGTAAAAAGGATGAAAAATGAAACCAAATTTTAAAAAAAATCAGGGGGAAATGGAGTCTGGAAACAAAATATTTAAAAGCACCCACACAGTAAAATAAATACACACACAGTGCATTGCCTAGAGGCTAGAGTTTAGAGACATTCAAAAGAAATATAAGGATAGAGCAGTACCTATAAAAAGTTCAAAGAACTGTAGAAAGCACTAAATAGCAATAGATATGTACGTAAAGAGAAGAAACCTACAGGTATAGTTTACATAGAGCTTATAAAATATTTTAGATCATGAATAAAATACAAAGCCCAGAAGAAAGCTTCTCAGAGCTCAGAAAGTATTTTTGACCTCTACAGTTACTGTTCTAATGCTTCAAGAATTTCTCTCAAGTTCTTTTGTAATTCTGTTTGCTTAGTACTTTCCCATCCTGAAACAACTGGAAGAACTTCCATTTCCTTTATTTTCTTTTGGATTGATTACTTCTTTTACCTTCTTATACAACGGATTCACCATCCTTCCCATCTCCCAAGCGCGTAGCTTAGGCTTCATCTTTGACTCACCCCTTTCTTTAAAAACCCTACATCAACTCTGTTGCCAAGTCCTGCCGCTTCTCCCTCCATAACGTTGCTAAGATTCACCCTTTTCTCTCTGTCTCCTCTGCCAAAACCCTTCACGCCCTGGTCATCGCTCACCTCAATTACTGTAACCTCCTTTTCACTGGCCTCCCCCGCTCTCCCCTTTCTCCCTTATCTCCGTCCAAAACTCTGCTGCCAGGGTCATCCACCTCACCCATCGCTTCGACCACGTGCAGCCCCTCCTCTCTTCACTGGATCCCCCTTCCTGACCAAATCCTGCACAAGCTCCTAGTCTTCACCTATAAAGCTCTTAACAAACTTGCTCCCCCTACCTCTCTGAGCTAATTTCCCTCCGTACTCCAGTCAGTGAACTCCGCTCTCCTCTGTTCCCTCTCTTGCCCTCCCACACCTCCCCTGCTCCCCTAACCGCCTTCGTCCCTTCTCTCTAGGCTGTCCCCCATGCTTGGAACTCCCTCCCTGCCCACATACGCCTCACCCCCTCCCTTCATACCTTCAAATCCCTCCTCAAGACCCACCTCTTCCGCTCTGCCCTCCTACTCCCGACTCCTTGCTCCCCTTTCCTAACTCCTGCTGATACCTACCATCCAGTACAATCTGTTACCTGAGGTCTGTGCACTCATATCCTCACCACATGGACAGCCAGCCATCATTCTCGATGTAACCAAGCCAAGCATGTGCAACTGAAACCTCGCTTCTTCGTGAATGTTACACCCCTTGTCTCTCCCTCTGTTCCCCTTCCTTCATCTACCCCCACCCCCTCTGTCTCTCAGATTGTAAGCCCCAGGGCAGGAACCGTGTCTATTCCATTATTTTGTAAAGCGCCAGGTACATTGCTGGCACTGGGTATTTTCAGACGTTACGGGCGGCCGGTTCACCACAGTGAACCACCAGGGGGTGTGAACAGCGCAACCACGCCTGGGGGTGGGAAAACGACCCAAACAGACGTGCCGGGAACGGGACCACGGGCCGGAACCGGGCCGCACCATCGCGGGCCGCGGCAGCACAACAGACGTGCAGCCGAACCCCCGCCGGGCGCTAAACCCCCACAAGGCACCGGGCAGGGGCGGGACACAGACATGGCCGCCTGAGGGCAAACGAAGCCACAAGGCACACAAGGGAACGCCCACACAAGGGAAA